>CAUYQG010166375.1:0-32742 GCA_963574415.1 Tarsius wallacei
AGTTCATAATTTTGTCCTTCTTTATGGTTGCATAATATTCCATTGTGTATATGTACCATGTTTTTTAAAATCTAGTCCTCTTGCGATGGGCAGCACAGCTGGTTCCATGTTCTTGCTATTGTCTCACAGTCCTCAAAGAGGCTGAAAAATCAAAGATCAAGGGGCTGGCAGATTTGGTGTTTGATGAGGACTTGTTTTCTGGTTCATAGATGATGCCTTCTCACCATGTTCTTCACATGGTACAAGGAGTGACGGATTCTCTGGGGCCTTTTTTATGAGGGCACTAATCCCATTCATGAGGGCTCTACCCTCATGGCTAATCACCTCCTATGGCCCCACCTCCAAATATCATTTCCTCAAGGGTTAGGATTTCAACATATAGATTTTAGAGGGACACAGACCTTCAGACCTTCCTCTGACCTGGAGTTTAGACTTCTCCTTTGTTCCCCTAACCTTTGACTTTCTGCTGTCATGAAAATTTGAGTTATGGCCACTTGCCCCCTCAACCTCCCATCATCTCATTTTAACCCCCCTCATTGATAATGCCTGGCTTGGTTTCCATTTTTCTGAATAAACCTCGTCTGACTCAATAGCCATCCTCATCCGGCTGAGGAAGAGTCTGTGGTTATTTTGTTTGAACACAACCAACCCAGACCTGGTTGCCCAGATACCATGAGCCTCTTTCTCCCATGAAGATGGTTCTGCCTCTTTCTTATTTTTCTTTCTTTCTCCTCTTTCTTTCTTTCCTTCTTTCTTTCTTTCTTTCTTTCTTTCTTTCTTCTTTCCTTCCTTTCCTGATTTCTTCCTTTCTTGATTTCTCTCTCTCTCTCTTTCTCAGTGCTCACAAATCAATAAAGTCACCCCGTCCAATCTTATGTTCACAGGGTGGCTCTCTGTTACCCAGGGTGGAGTGCAGTGATACAATCATAGCTCACTGCAGCCTCAAACTCTTAGGCTCAAGTGATTCTCCTGCCTCAGCCTCCTAAGGAGCTAGGACTACAGGCGCAAGCTACCTGTAACTATATTTTTAGCCCAATCTATTTTTATTTTTTGTAGGGACCGGGTCTCACTATGTTGCCCAGGCTAATCTTGAACTCCTGGCCTCAATGATTCTCCCAACTTGGCCTCCCAAAGTGCTGGAATCATAGGCATGAAGCACTGTGCTCAGTTCTTATTTCATCAGGAAAACAGAGTATCAGGCACAAGTTCCATAGATCTCTCCTTTCCCCACCAATTAATATACTGGAAGAGGAAACCACCCTTTTCCCTACATGAGCTGCTGGAGCTTTGCACATTCTTTCCCAACTGTCTGGAACTCTCTTCCCTCTCCTCTCCTTCTCTCTTCTTCCCATGGACATGTGTAATACATATTTGTTACATGAATGAGTGAATGATTTGACTAGAGGTGTCATTCTAAGGCAATCGGTGGTACTATTCATCAAGCTCAATGGACACCTTCAGACCTTACTATATTTCTTTTTTTTTGGTGGGGGAGGGGGTAGAAAAAGGTGTTTATTTCCTCATCAGGTCACAGGGAGACAGGTGGTATTGTTGCCAAAAACTCACTCCCCTTACTATATTTCTCTGTGGCTATGAATGCTTTACCCCCTTGCCTTTCCTGGCTCTACTCTCTCCTGGTTCTTTTCCTACCTCTCTTGTGAGGACTTCTCAGTCAGCTTGGTAGCATCCTCTGGAGGTCTCCCAGTATCTCCACGTCATTCGCCACCGAATCCACCAAATGGACGCTGGATGCCGACCACAGATGATTCAGCGAATTTTTGCCATCCCTCTGGGATGTGATATTGTTTCTGATTTACTCTTTTGACTGGGGTGGGGATAGGGCATTTTCAGTGACCTCCACTTGGTCTTATCCCTGATGGTAGCTCTGATTCTTTCTTTATATCATCCCTCAAGTATATCAAACCTCGTTATACACTCAGGGACAGGAAAAATGACAAGTAGGTGAGTTCATGCATCCAGCGAGCACTCTGGAAACTGGACCCTGACTAGGATTTCATCTATTACCTCGTTCCTGTAGTCCCTACTCTAAGACAGAGGGCACGATGATGTCTTGAACCTCTGAGCATTCTTGCAACTGTGTCCAACAGTCTTTGGAATGTCTGGGTGTTTCCTTTTCCTCAGTGTGTAGTTACCCAAGTATATGACTGTAGGTTCCTTTGAGGAAGGACCATAAATGATTATCACGTAGACTTGTTGGGTTGTAACACATCCTAACCCAACTGCCTGGAACTCCTCTTTTCCCTCTCCTCTCCTCCTCTCTTCTGTCCACAGGCATGTGTGTGTAACACATACTTGTTACACGAATGAGTGAATGATTTGGCTAGAGTTGCCATTTCTAAGGCAATCAGTGGTACTATTCATCAAACTCAATGGACAACTTCAGACCTTACTATGTTTCTTTTTTTTTTTGGTGGGTTGGGGGAGAAAAGGGAGTTTATTTCCTCAACCAGGTCACAGGGAGACAGGTCCTTCCTCCTGGAGAACTGGACTTCAGTTTAGTTAGTGTATCTGGGTCTAAAAGCAGATTAGAGCTCAGAAATTGGACAAAAGATTGTGATTTTTTTAAAGGGTATCTGCCCTCAACCTGTCTTCCATCCTTGATTTCTTTGGAGGTAATGCTGGCCAGGACCCTTATTGGTTGCCTATCAATTTTTCCTTGAGAAATGTCATGTTCTGTTAGGTATCGCAATAAATCTCCACAGGTCTTGTCTGCCACTGCAACCATACTTTCATTATAATTGTGTCTCCTTGACTTCTGGCAGTTAAGCACAACCACGGGCCTCTACTGCTTCGGGGTGCCATCAAAACCATTGTTTTGTGAATTTATTTCTGAAATGACCTCTCCTGCTAATAGCCCTGGCCTTCTGAGCAGGGCTCTGGAAATTTTGATGATGCCCCAAAGAATGGAGAGTCATTAAAGAGTTTTTAAGCAGGGAGTCATAAGGTCAAATTTGTGTTTCAGAGAGGTTCGTTTGGCAGCTTTTAGCTACTCTCACCAGCACATTCCTTCTGGTCTTGCTAAATGGTGTATCTTCTTGGCTTTCGCATGAAACACCTTCATTTGTGCAGTCTTCTGGTCTTACTTCATTTGTCTACTCCAGTAAGCCTACTTGTCTGAGTCTTTCTTTTTTTTTTTTTTTTTTTGAGTTGGAGTCTCACTCTGTCGCCCAGACTGGAGGGCAGTGGCACACTCCCGGCCACTGCAGCCTCAACCTCCTGGGCTCGGGCGATCCTTCCGCCTCTGCCTTCCAAGTAGCTGGAACTACAGGCACGTGCTACCACGCCCGGTTAATTTTTTGATTTATGGTAGAGATGAGGTCTTGCCAAGTTGCCCAGGCGGGTCTCGAGCCCGCAGGCTCAGGCAATCCACTCACCTCAGCCTCCCAAAGCGCGGGGATTACAGGCTGAGCCACCGAGTCTGGCTTGTGTCTGAGCCTTTCAATTAATTTCTCAACCATCTGGCACAGTAGTGATGACATTTGGATTTCATTTAATGCAGTCCATTGCTTGTTCCATACTTTTAGGAGCTAGCCTAGAGGCAAGTTTACTCATCTCCTGGGATTCTTGCCAGAGGTGTTAAATCTTGTATTTTGTCAGCGTGCCCCCAAATCATGAAATCCAATCTTATGTCCCAGCCCTCTTGATCAAGCACCCTCAGAGTTAAGCCACATACCCACTCTCCAGCTTCTGCTGGTACACACGGGCTATGTCTTGCAGCACCTGTTGGTAATTGTCCCTTTCCTCCCTTATTGAGCCTTGTTCTGTATATCTACAGAGGGATTCTATTGTGACCTAATCCTAGTTATAGGCCTACTGGTAAGGAGAGAAGGCGGACACAAGTCATCTGTCAGGGCAAAGGCCTCTGCATTGTCTTCAAGCAAGGGGAAGTTCTTGGTCTTCATGGGGAGGGGTGAGTCGTTTCTCAGGGGAGTCTAGGCGTTCCAGATTCGAAGGGGCATGCAGCCAGATACTACCTGGGTCAGGTTCCTTTTTTTTCTCAACTAGGGCCCTGACCCTGCATAACAGATGAACTTTGGTTGGTCACCTAACCTTTTCTGGAATTCAGCCACTCTGACCTCAACTTCCTCTGCCCTCTCACTGCAGCCAATGAAAACCTCAGCATAAGCTACAGGGAGCCATTCTAGCTTGCACACTTAGTTTTTCAGTTGCCAGTTGATCTCTTATTGCCTTTCGTTATCTTTTCCTAGGGTATCAATTATACCTATCAACAAGCATTCAATCCCATTTTCCTTATAATTAGTAATTACACCAACTAGTACAGTCCACTCCCTTGTACACCACTCCAGTTCACCATCCAGGAGACTGCAAACAATTGGCTCACTGCCCAGTGCCAGGGATCCTCTGTGTTCTACCTCCCATCAATGATGGTGTCTTCCTTGCCAGCCATCCCTGCATGATGTCTTCCTTGCCATCAATCCCTGCATGATCCAGCTCCCAAACCCAAATATGCAACCTGTTCTTTTGGACCACTTGGGGTACTAATTGGCATAGGCTGATTCTCTAGAAGCAGACAGAATGACCTGCATGATGTTTCTTAGGGATCAACATTATGAAAGGCAGGGGAGGAGGCAGGATTGGACAGAGAGAGAAGTCCAGCTGTGACTCAGGACTGAGAAAGCCTCAGCTGACTTCACAGGGAGCTCTAGAGTATATGTGATCCTTTAGTATTATCCCACAGTAGGACAGAGTAGCTAGGCCTTTCTAACCCTGAGGGATCATGCACTGAATATGGGCTGCCCCAGGAAACAGTATTACTTTGGGTGAGGTGGCTTTTTGCAGTTGTGTCAAATCCTGAAGGGACTGACGTCTAGAGACTGTCTTGCTGCTGGTGCTCCGAGCAGCTGGGGCAAAAAGTTCTACCTTGTTGCAGGATCTGGTGTCACATTTCATGCCCACCACAACATTCAATGATGGACTCAACATCTATCCTCTTTGTTCCTCCCTCACCTCTTTTTCTTCTATGTTCTTCATCACTGAGGTGGAATTACTAGTCACCCAGGCATCTGGAAGCCTTTCTGTTTCTCATCCCTCATGTTACCACATTTTAACAATTTTATATCTAGAATATTTCTCCAATCAATCCTTTCCTCTTCTTGTCTACTTCCAGAGCTCAGAGCCTCAGCATCTTTCCTTTGGACCATAGCAGTAGCCTTTAACTTGTCTCCTGGCCTTTGGTCCACACCCCAGCCTGTCCTTTGCTTGGCTGTGCAAGTAAGTTTTCTTAAACTTATCTATCTATCTATCTATCTATCTATCTATCTATCTATCTATCTATCTATCCATCCATCCATCCATCCATCCACCTACCTACCCATCCATCCATTCATCTATCTATCTATCTATCTATCTATCTATCTATCTATCTATCTATCTATCTTCTATATCTATGGACGGAGTCCTGCTATGTTGCCCAGACCAGTCTCAAACTCCTGGCCTCGGGTGATCCTCCCCCCTCAGCCTCCCAAAGTGCTGGGATTAAGCCATGAGACCCCCCGCCTGGCCAGTTCTCTGAAACATAACTCTGACCTCTCTGCTTGAAAACTCTTTAATGACTCCTGCTCATTCATGTCTTCATTCACTCAAAGAATCGCTCAAGTCGAAAACTATAGTCAAGGAATACTCTTTTCTTTTCCTTGTATCTACTAGGTCCTTGGGTGCCACCTTCAAAATGTCATCCGAGTTCTATCGCTTCTCAGCACTGCCACTTCTGCTACCCATTCTGTGACACAGCCCTGCCTCTGGTCCTCTGGTCTCACTGTCCTTTCTACTGCCTCTCTGCTGTCATTTCTCCATCAGGTTGCCAGAATAATTTTTTAAAATGTAAATTAGGAAATGTTCCTATAGGAAATGAAATGTGCCAACAATTTGATGATCTGGGGCAGGAATATTCCAGACAGAGGGAACAGCAAGTACAAGAGTTGTATGTTGGGAACAAATATGGAGTGTCCGAGTAACAAGGGAGAGGTCAGAATGACTGTGTTATAGTAAACAAGTAGGACTAGGGTAGAACAAGAAAGTTTACATAGAAAAAGTTATGAGATGGGAATATACATGGGGTCAGATGAAGAAAGTCCTTGTTTGTGAGCAAAAGATCGAGGACTAGGGTGGGGATGGGCCGGGGGGCCTTTGCACACCTCTTCCTTCCTCTGGCCCTCCTTTCCCCTCCCCCCACCAGTTTCTGACTCACCCCGTATGTAAGCAGGGAAGAGGAGGGGTGATGCAGTCAGGAAAAGCATAATTTGAATTGATTCTATCACAGGCTGGCCTCATGCTCTTGGGCCTGGCAGATGTTTGAACTGCCCCTTTCTCA
Source organism: Tarsius wallacei (assembly GCA_963574415.1). Taxonomy (NCBI): domain Eukaryota; kingdom Metazoa; phylum Chordata; class Mammalia; order Primates; family Tarsiidae; genus Tarsius; species Tarsius wallacei. The sequence continues at coordinate 6,353 of CAUYQG010166375.1, forward strand.
AGTAGAGTGCTTTCCAGGGCTCTTCTGGAAGTTCCCAGTTGGGCCTTCCCACTGCAACTCCAGTGCACATTTTCCTTCTTGCTGACTATTCTTCCTGCAGACCCTGGCTCAACGGGGACTTTTCTCCATCAGTTCATGCTATAGAGTCCCTTCCTCACTCAGCAGGTTCACTTGGGCAGAACTTAACAGGTCTGCAGCCCAGGTTTCTCTTCAGCATCACCCATGTCTGCCCCATGGGAAATATCCATTCCTTGTTGCCGTGGCCCACTTGGGTTGCTGTAACAAAATACCATAGACTGGGTGGCTTATAGACAAAACAGAAAGTTATTGCTCGCAGTTCTGGAGTCTGGGAAGTCCAAGATCAAGATGCTGGCAGATTCAGCGTCTAGTGAGGACCTGCTTCTGGCTGCAGAATGTCTACTTATGGCAAGGGATCTCTCTGGGATCTTTTTAATGAGGGCACTAATCCTACTTCTGAAGGCTCCACCCTCAGGACCTAACCACTTCCTAATGCCCCACCTGCTAATACCATCATCAACTTGGTTGTTAGGATTTCAACATACGGATTTCAGAAAGATAAAAACTTCCAGTCCATTGCACTTGTTCCATCAAACTAAGGGTGTGCAGGACTTTCCTCAACTCAGCAGCCCTCTCCTGACTCCACCACCCCTGTAGCCAACTGTCCCATTGCTCCGATTTTCCACGTGGGAGTCCAATGGATGACAGGCCATGGTGGTATCTGCCAACATGTCCCTCTTCCCATGTGGCCCAATGGAAACCCCCTTCACTTGGTTTGAAGTGAATTTGTTTCCGTTGCCAACTCCCCATCTTTTGCTAACTCACACACCCCCCCCTTAGAGGAAGGTGCAGGACCTCAAAGCACTGTTCAAAATGTTCTAGATTATACACGCCAGTTAAAAAAAGAGAACACTGTTGATTTTTGTCCCTGGGTATACATTCTACTTAGTTGTTTCAAGGTCAGAAAGACTCACTTATCCAATTAGTGGGGACATGAGACAGTGAGGGCCCTTTCCTAAAATAGATGGAAAGGATGATGCTGGGAAAAGAATTCAGACTCTAATTTAAGAAAGATGTTATTAAAGTAATGAGCCAGGATTTCAAATGACACGTGTAAGGAGATGTTCTAGCCAGTTTCATAGCTTTTGTTCCTAAGAGTGAAACCTCCTTGACGTAGACCACCAGGAAGAGTTAAATGCAAGAAGAGAGAGTTCTCTTGCCCACAATCACCTCTATTGGAGGGCTTTTGTACTAACCAGGGAAATTTCTTTGTTGGAAAAGAATCAGATGGAAAAATAGCAAAGGTTACTCAGACACTAGGTTTTTGTTTGTTTGTTTGTTTGGTCGGGGTTTCACTCTGTTGCCCAGGGGTTTCACTCTGTTGCCCAGTGCAACAGTGATCACAGTTCACTGCAGCCTCCATCTCCTGGGCTCAAGGGATCCTCCCATCTCAGCCCTCCACCCCTCCAGTAGCTGTGATTACAGGTGCATGCCACCATGCCTGGCTTTTTGTTTTTGTACTTTTTGTAGAGACAAAGCCTCACTATGTTGCCTAGGCTAGCCTCAAACTCCTGGGCTCAAGCAATTCTCCCACCCAGCCTCCTGAATTGCTGGGATTACAGGCATGAGCCACCGTGCCTGGACAGTTGTTGTTGTTATTGTTGTTGTTTTTCCGTATAAGTAAAGAACATTTACTTACTCAACAAATATTTTTTGAGCAGCCCCATGAGTTAGAAGCTGAAGAGAGAATAGTGAAGAAGACACCAAAAATGAGCTTCCAGTTGTAGTAGAAAAGAGTGTTGATTTGAGTGTTATCTGGATATTTGAATTATTCAAAGAAAATCCTTAAAGAAGTCTACAGCAGCGTCTGTAGAATCAGAGACATTTGCTCTGAGGAACAGTAATTTTGCATTTTTCCTCTTAATATGCGAGCTACCAGATATTCAAAATTCAAAAGTCAGTGAAAATTTGAAGAAAAAAACAGGAAGAAATGGATAGAAACTATGAGCAACACATATTAGACCGTAAGAATAATGCCATGAATGATAATGACTGTAATAGTACTCTTATAAATAAATAACATATATATATGTGTGTGTGTGTGTGTGTATATATTATATATATATATATATATTTTTGAGTTGGAGTTTCACTCTGTCACCCAGGCTGGAGGACAGTGACACACTCCCGGCCACCTCAGCCTCGACCTGTTGGGCTCAGGCGATCCTTCTGCCTCAGCCTTCCAAGTAGCTGGAACTACAGGCATGCGCCACCATGCCTGGCTGATTTTTTGATTTATTGTGGAGATGAGGTCTCACCAAGTTGCCCAGGCTAGTCTTGAACCTGTGGACTCAGACAATCCTCTCACCTCGGCCTCCCAAAGTGCTGGCATTATAGGCGTAAGCCACGGTGCCCAGCTGTATAAATAACATTAATTGAGCACTTACTACATGCCAGACCTTATGCCGAACACCTTTGTGGATGATTGTACTTGATTTCCATCACAACACTTTTAGATAAGTATATTATTTTTCTCATTTCATAGATGTGGCGTTTGGGGCCTAGCATAGGTGGCACAGCCAGATTGGAAAGTGGCAGTCAGCTTCTGAGCCATACTTCACGCAGTCTGGGAGTGAAAATGCATTACACAAACTCCCAGCTGTCAATTATCCCCTGGAATCGGTTGTAAATGGGATCTGTCCTAAGGGGGTTATTGCAGATAATTCAAGTTTTCTTAGTTTCGAGGGAAGGGCTCCTGGCACTCAACTTGACTCTGTGATTTGTCATGTGTGTAAATGATAAGAATCTACTAGATTTTCTCCTCGAGCCTATTTGTTCTATTAATATTATCACACTCACCCGCTTTGTGTTTGAAATCAGTGACATCCTGCTGGAAGCTTTCATCTGTACTTGCCTCAGATGAAATCGTACTCCAAGAAGCAAGGCGTTAGGCAGCAATGAGCTTCGGGGAATTGTCTAGGCATCTGGGACTATCAAAGCTATCATAAAGTATTCTCATTGTGTGTGGGATATGTGAGCCCCAAATGCATCAAAAGCTTTACAGAGGAGTCTCCTCCTTGCCTGGCAGACCTGAGATCTTCTCCAAGAATGGCTTTTTGAGTCTAGTTAGTGCTCGTTGCTAGTTCTGAAACCTCCCCTTTCAGAAGCAGGAGGAAGCCCATGGTTCCAAGGTGGGATGCGCGATGCACTTGACCACACGGAGTGGAATTTCGGGAATATCTGCTGGAAAAGAACAGGCCCTCATGCTGAGAGCAAAAGTTTCCCAAGATGAGCTGGCTCTCTGGAAAACAACTGGCCATGGTGTTGGTCTTTATTACAGTCTCCACAGCCTGAAAAAATTGTTTATAAAACAAAAGCCGCATACAATTTGGTATGGTAACATTTTTTAGAATTTTGTTTTTGCACAGCGGAAACCAGGGCCGATGTGGTCATGGTGGAAATGGAGCCAGTTCTGTTACCCCAAAGCACCTCTCCTAAAACATGCATCTGAGTAAGCCAGACCCGATGTTGCCAGGAACAGCCGGCAAGGCTCTTTGGAGAGATGTCCGGGACGAATGCTCTAAGCAACCACAGTAAAGCCCCACACCATGCGACAACTTCCACGTGGCACACACAGGCTCTGCTCACTCACGTTTCTGGGAGTGGAAGCAAACCAAGCAGCTCCCCTGCTTTCTTTCAATGCACAGAGAGGTAATCCCAGTTACTGGTTCCTGGACAGGGTCTTGTATCCACGGTTCTCGCCTTTCCTCCACCTCCAAGGCGTCCTGGGCGAATGGGAACATTGCTCTTGTTTGCAGTTCTTCAGTCAGTGAAAGATGCCAAGTGAAACATCCTGATCCATGCTTTGAGCCAGATCATGCGAAAACTAAAGAAAATCCACGTTTGCTGGCTTGGAGAACAGGGGTAATCAACTACTTTTTAATCACAAAGGAAGTGAGTTACAAAAGGGCCTGACTCGTGATGAGAAAGCAAAACTGTGTAGGAAATCTATTGAAATTTTGGGGTCGGGAGACCCCTCCCCTTGGTTGTATCTTCACTTTCCATGTGGCTAGAATAATTTACTTTCCCTCTTCCTGTCATTCTAAAATTAAATTGCTTGATGCAAGCAAAATATTTTGGGGAGAGGTCTTGTATTTTGGAAGCTACTGTACTTTGAATTTGGATAGTTTTAACACCATAATTTCCTAGGAAAATGGAAACCTGATATTTCATTTGTCTGATTCACTCAGTGTCATGGTGACTCAGGGTTGAACAAGAACAGACACATCTCCTTCCCTTAACATGGTGACTCAGGGCTGAACAAGAACAGACACATCTCCTTCCTTGCATGTTACAAGTGGGAGAAATAGACAGTTAATTGGCGAATTCAGAAATATATCATTTAATTTCCAACAGTGATAATGCTTTGAGGAAAAATAAAGCACTAGATTAAGGCAAGGAGATGGAAAATGAATAGGCAATCTAATTAGAGAAGGCCCTTTGGAGAAGATATTTGAACAGAAGAATTGGAAGGAGTGAGCCAGGCATAGTTCTATGTGAAAGGCATTCCATGCAAAGCCAGTGGCTCAAGCTGAGTATGGGAGGGAAAGTGATGGTGATTGAGACTGGAGAGGGAGGCAGAGGTCAAGGCATGTAGGCTCCTGTCTACCACAAGCAGAACTTTAGGTTTTATTCCAAGTGTCATGGGAAGCCTTTGGGGCTTTTTTTTTTTATTGTTGACTTATTCTCTACTCAGTTCTAAAAAGTGATAGAATTTCATTCATTTATTCAACAGTTATTTATTGAATACTAGCTGAGTAGCAGCTGGGTTCAGTGCCAAAAGAGTTGTGATTTCTGTAATCAAATGAGGGAATAAGAAAATAGCATAAACAACCAGAAAAGGTCAGGCACGATGGCTCAAGCCTATAATACCAGCTCTTTGGGAGGTCGAGGTGAGAGGATTGCCTGAACCCTCGGGTTCAAGACCAGCCTGGGCAACTTGGTGAGACCTCGTCTCTACAATAAATCACAAAGACTAGCCAGGCGTGGTGGCGTGCCTCTGTAGTTCCAGCTACTTGGAAGGCTGAGGTGAAATGATCTCCTAAGCCCAGCAGGTTAAGGCTGCAGTGACCGTGAGAGTGCCACTGCACTTTAGCCTGGGTGACAGAGTGAGACTCCAACTCCAAAAAAAAAAAACAAAACAAAAAAAACAGAAAAAAAAGTAGAATGAAGAAAGTTCTAAAAGAAAGGGAAAAATACCACTGCTCCAAAAAACGTAACCAAGAACAAATACTAATAGAGTATTTGCTGTGTACTTGGTGCTTTATGTATTATCTCACAATGACTCAGTGTCTTAGGTACTATTTTTCTTTTTTTGAGTTGGAGTCTCACTCCATCGCCCAGGCTAGAGTGCAGTGGCACGCTCATGGCCACCACAGCCTCGACCCACTATGCTCAGGTGGTCTTTCTGCCTCAGCCTTCCAAGTAACTGGAGCTATAGGCATGTGCCACCATGCCCGGCTAATTTTTAAAAAAAATTTATTGTAGAGATGAGGGCTCATCAAGTTGCCCAGGTTGGTCTTGAACCCGTGAGCTCAGGCAATCCTCTCACCTCAGCCTCACAAAGTGTTGGGATTATAGGCATAAGCCATCGTGTCTGGCCCTTTAGGTACTATTTATTGTTATTATTATTATTATTATCCCTGAGGTCAGAAAAGCAAAGTAATAACCATAGGTCAGAAAGCAAAGAAACTGAGACGCCAGGATTTGAATTCAGGTTTATCTGATGCTAAGTGCGAGGCTTACCAACTCAAAGGAAGGAACTAGCGAGACAAACAATTGTGTTCTCCAGTATTTCTTGGAAATAACAGGATCCTTAGTTTGGGCATCTCAGTATGGTTAGCTGCTGCTGGTAGGAGTCAAATATTTGATCTTACTGGACGTGGATCAGATTGGCTTCAGACACATATTCCAAAATTAAACAAGTATGGCATTATAAAGATGGAAATTACATTCTTAAAAAAAGAAATCCAAAACACTGCAAGGAAAACAGTCCACTGTTATTTTTCCTTCAAAAAACTGTCACAATCTGTCATAACTATGTCCTACTTGTTTTTTCTTATTTTTTCCTTTCTCTCCCACTGCCCTGGAGAGGGCAAAACCAGGTTTTTGCTCACCATTTCATCTCTAGAGCCTAGCACAGCGCCTCAAACACAGTAGGGGCCCAATTAATATTTACAGAAGGAGTGACTGTCTTAAACTTCATTTCATTTCTTTGCACGGCTTGCCTTTACTGCCATGTGCCACTCCAGACAGCATGCAGAGAAGGCAGAGTATAATAAACATCAGAGGTATTTTGCAATTCACGGCTGACCCTTGCTGACCCTTGATTTAATTAAATCTTTCATTTGTGAATGAATCATTTCTTCCATTAATTAAAATCGGGCACACATAGATCTCTGTAAAGTATGTGTCAAAAGAAAGCATTCCGCCTAAAATATACAGGAGGCACTGACCACCACGGCGAGTCATCCATCACGATCCGCTGAAAACGTGGGGTCTGGAATTAGAATTAGCACAATCATCTCTTATGCCCTCGAAAATATTAGCCACAGTCTCTCAGTCGATCTGTCAGCTCCTGTGTGAACACAAGGAGGAACGCATGGTGTGAAGCCATCAGAGAACCGTCTGTTTTGGAGGGCAGAGCATTCAGGCCTCAGTGCTCCAGGGATGCCACCAGCTCTAATAGCTGCCAGGAGCCTGTGCTCTCTGGAGACTTGTCTCTCGACTATCCAAGCTGGAGGCAGCAGGATGGCAAGGGTGCAAGGCTCAACACTTGCTCCTCCAAGGAGAGCGGCAGGAACTGCTGTGCTGTTGAAGTGACAAAAGCCACTTTGTGTTCCATCACCTTACAGCCTTCCCCTGGGCGAGCTGGGATGCACGCGGCTATTTGCAGTCTTTAGCTCCGGGAAACAGAATGTTGTATCCAGCCATCTTTCCAGATATCTTGCCTCCAAGTAGATGGTGCACTGTCCAAGCTCCAAAGGTCTTGATGAAGTACCCTAACATGTTTGAACATCACCACGGGGCATTCTCCAGGCAAGATAAAAAGGAAGGAGGGAGAAAGCATTGAGTAACTCAGTTCCTAACTGCCGCTGGTCCCCTAAAACAAGTCTGGAACACCCTGCGAGTTTCCCAATGCAGCCATTTTTGAAAAAGTTAGACCTTGTAAAACCCATTCTCTCAGAGAAGTGTCAGGCTCTGTAGGAGCAGGAATGATAAACACTCCCTTTGCATACTAGGAGGTTGTTTCAGAGGAGGCCAAGAGATTGCTAGACTAGTCATGGCAATTGAATGTGTTTTATTACTATATTTTTATGTTGAATGCTAACTGCTCTTTCCCCCCCCCCCGAAATGAATCCTGGAAGGCAGGCACAAGAACATTGTAGAAATGATAAAGATCTCTGAGTTCACAGGGGCTCTTTCCAGAGATGGAATGCAGGCTTCGAAAAGTGAAGTGGCTCGTCCCAGGCCACATAGCAGGCTAATGGCAGAGCCAGGACTGCCAACCCTGTCTTCTGTCTCAGAGTTCTGGGCTCTTTCCCTTAGGAAGATGTACGATGTATTCCCTCGGCGTGATGCTAGGGACACTGCCAGTGGGTTGATTAATGCATTAATTCCAGTAGAGTAAGAGATTTAAAATTTCTTGATGAGTCAGTACTCGGGAAAAAAACCAACAGCTTTTCTCCAACTTCAAGTCCAAGTCATTTGGATTATTATAGAGGTTGGTTCAGTCACTGTTATTTTATATTTCTTGGTACCTGTCTCTTGCCTTCAACAGTTCTCTAATACTCATTAGGATATCTTCTGGGTCAAGATAGATATGCAACTGAAAAGAAGAGGTATGTATGTAGGAGGTTTTTAATTTTTTTTCTTTTTCTTTTTTAAGGCAGGATCTTACTCTGTTTCCCAGACTGGAGTGCAGCGGCATGATCATGGCTCATTGCAGCCTCGAACTCCTGGACTCAGGCAATTTTTCCACCTCAACTTCCAGAGAAGCTGGGACTATTGGTGCACTCCACCATGTCTGGCTACTTTTTAAAAGTTTTTGTAGGGATGAGGTTTTGCTATTTTGCCCAGACTGGTCTTGAACTTCTGGTCTTTCAGTGGTCCTCTCTCCTCAGCCTCCCAAAGTGCTGGGATTATAGTTGTGAGTCCCAACACCCAGCAGATTTAACATATAGTAGAGATAGACAAGAGTGTTGGTGAATTAATTGTTAATGTGGTGTAGAATAGTGATTAAGAGCATAGACTCTTGAGTCAAGTTGCTCTGGGTCAGATGCCATCTTTGACAGAGGATTCTGTGTCTAATATTACTGAGCCTCAATTTTCTCCTCTGTAAAATGGAAATAACAGCATCTACCTTATAGGACTGTCACGAGGATAAGTTTGAAAAACTGAGGTTATTCTTAGAGGTCCCATTTATATGTGTAATTTAATGACATACAAACGTATATAAGCAATAATATTAGAACATGAGCAATGAAAAAAATTAGACTAATGAATTTGTTTATATTGATTGGAGCCCTTCTGATAGGTCATTTTCAAGACAATGTCTTTGTGCTATGTGACGATACTATTTTCTTCTCTCTTTGTCCCCACCCTATCCCACCCCCATTTAGGTGCCACTGTCCCTTGTCTGTACATTTGCCATAACCTCCTCTCCATTCTCCTTCCTCTTTCTGTTTTCTCTACCTCCAATCCAGTTCTCCTTGAGTGGCTTTTAAAAGCGTGTATTTGGGCCAGGCCTGGTGGCTCGCATCAGTGATCCCAGCACTTTGGGAGGCTGAGGTGAGAGGATTGCTTGAGCCCTGGAATTCGAGACCTGCCTAAGCAACATAGCGAGAACTTGTCTCTATAATAAATCAAAAAATTAGCCAGGTGTGGTGGCGCATACTTGTAGTCTGAGCTACTTGGAAGGCTGAGACAAAAGGATCACCTGAGTCCAGGAAGTTATGGCTGCGGTGAGCCATGATTGTATCACTGCACTCCAGTATGGGTGATAGAGTGAGACCCTTACTCAAAATAAAATAAAATAAAATAAATAAAAATAAAGCACATATTTGGCTATTGTAATCTCGTGCTTGAAAGCCTTTGAGAGTCCTATGGCTTATAGGATAAAGCAGTGTCCTCTGGTCTCCACCCACTGCAATAGAACCTCATTTCACCAGAATCACCTCCACAGCCTGTGTTCTAGTCAAACCGAACTACTCACCGCTCTCTCAGTGCCCCAAGTACTCATATGCCTTCGTGCCTTTGCTCGTGATGGTTCTTGGCTGGAAGTCTACTTTTTCCACTTCACCACCCCCAGATTCCTAGTCATCCAGCAAGGCCCAGCTACAGTTTCATCTCTTCGATGAAACCTTTCCTTACTCTGCTTCCCTCTGTGCTTTGATGCTTCTTTGCTCTTATCTCACAAGTAGCATTTACCACATTAAATTATATTTTGTTGTATGTGTGTGTCCCAGCTACACCTGGTTTAGCAAACATTCAAAGCCATTCCTTCTTTCCATGCCTTTGGCTCTTTCTCCCTGAGTTCAAATCCTGTCTAGGATAACTTTTATTTATTTATTTGTATTTATTTATTTTTATTTTTTTTTGAGTTGGTGTCTTACTCTGTCGCCCAGGCTGGAGTGCAGTGGCACACTTGTGGCCACCCCAGTTTTGACCTGCTGGGCTCCGGCGATCCTTTCGCCTCAGTCTTCCAAGTATCCAGAACTACTGGCACATGCCACCATGCCTGGCTAATTTTTTAAAAATTTATTGTAGAGATGAGGTCTTGCCAAGTTGCCCAAGCTGGTCTTGAACCCGTGGACTCAGGCAATCCACTCGCCTTGGCCTCCCAAAGTGCTGGGATTACAGGCTAAGCCACCGAGCCTGGCCCTAGAACAATTTTTATCCAGGGCACTGGGCAGCCCCTTAAATCCATTAGAGTTGACACCAGAGTGAAACATATTTGCCATGTCTTACTTATCACTCTACTTCCAGCATCTAGTGATGCTGAGTACTTACTAGATATTTGTTAAATACATGAATAGCAAAGTGTGACAACACTGACCTACTAAATGTGCCCTCTAAGGAACAATTCTTGGTGTTGAGAATATGGGAATGTAAACTCTGGTGGTAAAAGGAGCTCAGATTTGAGACTTTGTTGCAGAGTACTTGTCTTAGTCTGTTTGGGCTGCTACAACAATTTACCATAAACTGTGTGGTTTATCGACAGCAAACATTTATTCTCCACGGTTCTGGAGGCTGGGAAGTTCAAGATCAAGATGCTGGCAGATTTGGTATGTGGTGAGCCTCTGCTTCCTGGTGCATGTTCTCACATGGTGGAAGGGTGGAATGAGTTCCCTTGGCCTCTTTTAATAAGGGCACTGATCTCATTTGTGAGGACTCTGCCCTTATAACCTAATCACCTCCCAAAGGCCCCACCTTGCAATACCACACCTTGGGAGATTTCAACACAGGAATTTTGGAGGAACACAAACATTCAGCTCATAGCAATACTTTGAAGTGTTCTATACACACACACACACACACACACACACACTCAGACTTGCTTGGTAGAAAATAAACTTCCCATGCACAAGAAAAATTTAATATTATATGGAATTTATTAGACGTGTGGTAGAATATTTATCTTCTTGGCCAAATATTTTGAAATAAGTTTTTATGTCCAGGATTTTTTCCATTTTTTATTGTGCCAGAATATACATATCATAAATTAACCATCTTAACCATTTTTAATTGTACAGTTTCACAGTATTAAACACTTTCATAACATTGTGCAATAATCATCACCATTCATTGCTGTAACTCTCTTCCTCTTGTAAAACCAAAACTTTATACTCATTAAACAGTAACTCCCCATTCCCTCCTTTCCCTTATCCCCTGGCAGTCACCATTCTACTTTCTGTCTCTATGATTTTGACTACTCCAAGCGCCTCATATAAGTGGAAGCATTCAATATTTGTCTCTCTGTGGCTGGCTTATTTCATTCAGTGCAATGTCTTCAAGTTTCATCCATATTGTAGCCTATGTCAGAATTTTCTTCCTTTTTGTGGCTGAATAATATTTCATTGAATGGGTTATACCACATTATGCTTATCCATTCATTCGTCAATATACACACTTGGGTTGTTTCCATGTTTTAGCTATTGTGAATAATGAAGACCATGAATGTACAAATGTCTCTTCAAGACTCTGCTTTCTGCCAGGCGTGGTGGCTCACACCTGTAATCCCAGCACTTTGGAAAGCTGAGATGGGAGGGTTGCTGGAGCCCAGGAGTTCAAGGCCAGCCCAGGCAACAAAGCGAGACCTTATCTCTACAAAGAATAACAATAATTTAAAAAGTCAGGCATGGTGGCACATGGTTCCCCACTAGTCTGGAAGCTGAGGTGGAAGGATTGCAGGAACATAGGAAGATGAGGCTGTGGTCAACCCTGATCATGCTGACTCAGAAAAATCCCACAAAAAAAAACACAAAACAAAATAACCCTCCTTTCAGTTCTTTTGGGTATATAAACCTAGAAGTGGAATTGCTAGATTGTATGGTAATCTTATTTTTTTAAAATTTTACAGAGTTTAGTTAAATGAGGAAAAATTTGCGAATCCAACAGCTCCCAAACCAGACTAGGCTCAGAGATTCCAGCACAGCCATGTGGTGGAAGAAGATTTATGAACAGCAAAAGGAAAATGACATATCGAAAATAGAAGTGAGGTACAGAAACAGCCTGATTGGCTACAGGTCTGCGTTGGCCTTATTTGAATCTGGCTTGAACAATTGACTGTCAGTGGTCAGTTGAAACTCGATGATTGGCACAACAGTAAGTTACAGTCTGTCTACATATCTAGCTAGGTTACAGTTCACTGTGTATCAAGAAACCTTTACACAAAACTTAAAATACGTAAGGAGAGGCTGGATGCTGGTGGTTCACACCTATAATCTCAACTCTCTGGGTTGCTAGGACAAAAGAATCACTTGAGCCAAGGAGTTCAAGGACAGCTTGGGCAACGAAGTAGACCCCGTTTCTACATTTAAAAAAAGTTTTAGACCCCTGTCTATCCCCCTACACAAAAATTAACTCTAAATGGATCCGAGACCTAAATGTAAAATCTCAAACCATAAGAACTTTAGAAAATGCAGGACACACCCTTATGGAAGTTGGAACTGGCATCCAGTTCCTGAGCAAAACCTAAAATGCACAGGCCATAAGAGATAAGATAGACAAGTGGGACCTCAATAAACTGACAAGCTTCTGCAAAGCCAAAGAAACAATCAAGAGAGCAGGGAGACAGCCCACAGACTGGGAAAAAGTGTTTGCCAACTCCATGTCTGACAAAGGTCTAACATCAAGGATCTACAAGGAACTCAAATGTGTTGAAAAGAAAAAAACAAATAACCCCATTACAAAGTGGGCAAAAGATATGAACAGACACTTCTCAAAAGAAGACAAAGGAGTGGCAAACAGATACATGAAGAAATGTTCAACCTCACTAGTCATCAAGGAGATGCAAATTAAAACTATACTGAGATACCACCTAACTCCAGTCAGAATGGCCATCATCAATAACTCAAAAAATAACAGGTGCTGGAGAGGATGTGGCGAAAAGGAAACACTTCTACACTGTTGGTGGAAGTGTAAACTAGTACAGCTTCTGTGGAAATCAGTGTGGCAATTCCTAAAAGCTCTAAAAATCGACCTTCCATATGACCCCACAATCTCCCTCCTGGGAATACATCCTGAAGAACTCAAATCACTCTATAAAAAAGATACCTGCACACGTATGTTTATTGCAGCATTGTTCACAGTAGCAAGCTCATTTAACCAACCATGCTGTCCATCAAAAGAGGACTGGATTAAAAAATGTGGTACATATACACAATGGAATATTACACAACCATAAAAAAGAACAAAATCATGAATTTCGCAGCAACCTGGATGAAATTAGAGTTTATAATACTGAGTCATCTCTCACAGAAACAAAAATCTGTGTACCACATGTTCTCACTCATAAGTGGACCTTGAACAACTACCGTAATACTATAAGAAAAGGATTGATAGTGGCAGGAAACTATGCGGGGGCAGGGAGATGGGATTAAAGGTAGTCAATGTCTGGAGAAGAGGGGCACACCTCATCAATAAGGGTACCTGCACAATGAATATTTGTATACCTAACTCTTAACAATATCCCACAATTTTAAAATAAAAAAATATATAATTTTAAAAAAAGATTTATTTTATTTTATTTATTTAATTTTAGATTTGGGGGTGCATATGTGTGTCGGCTACTTGGACATTTGGTGCAGGGATGGGGATTGAGTCTCTGTGGCCCATTCCCCAGATGCGAACATTGTGTCCTGAGCCATAACCCTTTTCCCCTCTTCCCCCTTGTTGGTGTCCCCAGTGTCTATTATTTCCACCTTTATGACCGTTTAACTCCCATGTATGAGTGAAAACATGCAGTATTTGGTTTTCTGTTTCTGAGTCAGTTCACTTAGGAACATCTTCCATCTCCAGCTCCATCCATGTTGCTGCAAAGGATAGGATTTCATTCTTTTTTATGGCTGCAGTCATCCTATTTTTGATAATTTAAGAAACTGCCATACTGTTTTCCATAGTGGCTGTACCATTCTGCATTGCCACCAACAGTGCACACTGATTCCAATAAGGAAACACCTTCTCCAAACTTATTATTTTCTGTTTTATTGATGGTAAATATCCTAATGAATGTGTGGTGGTCTCTCATTACAGTGTTCAGATTTTCTATATCTTTATGATTTGGTCCCGGTAGCTTTTGTACTTCTAGAACTTTTTCCACTTCAGATTATTCAGTTTGTTATCGCCCATAGTACATTCTTATAATTTCTTTTTTTTTTGTAGAAGCACTATTAATGTTCCACTTTTATTTCTGATTTTAGTAATCTGAATCTTCTTTCTCTTCCTCTTTTTTTTTAGTTCATTTAGCTAAAGGTTTGTCAATTGTGTTGGTTTTTTTTTTTTTTTAAAGAACCAGCTTTTGGTTTCATTGATTTTACCTCTTGTTTTATATTTTGTTTATCTCTGTTTTAATTTTATTATTTATTTCCTTCTTCCGGCTTTTGGTTTAGTTTGGTTTTCTAGTTTCTTAGATTGTAAAGTTAGGTTGTTGATATGAAATCTTTCTTGTTTTTAAACATAAGCATTTATAGTTATAAATTTCTCTTTTATACTGCTTTCACAGCATCTTGTAAGTTTTGAGATGTTGTGTTTTCATTTTCATTCATTGCTAAGTATTTTATAATTTCCCTTGTGATTTCTTCTTTGGTTAATTGGTGGCTTATGAGTGTGTTGCTTAATTTCCACACATTTGCGAATTTTCATTTTCCTTCTGTTATAGATTAACTTTATCTTAATGTGGTTGAAGAAGATACTTTTATGCTATTTATCTTTTAAAATCTATTGAGATAATTTGTGACCTCGCATATGGTCTACCCTGGAACATTCTGCATGTGTCTGGTAGATATACTTGGTTTATTATATTAAATCTTCTGTTTCCTTGCTTTGTTCTGTTTGGTTGTTCTATCCATTACTGAGAGTAAAGTATTGATGGTTCCAACTATTATTGTAAAGCTGTCTGTTTCTCCCTTCAGTTCTGTCGGTTTTTGTTTTATATATTTCAATGGTGTGTCATTAAGTGTGTAAATATTTATGATTGTTTTATACTCTAATTATATTAAAACTTGTATTAATATATATAGTAAGTTCCCATATATGAACCTTCAAGTTGCAAACTTTCAAAGATGCAAATGTGTGTTCCCATGTACAATCATATAAGTTAGTTTACATGTCTGGTGTACATTGTCATGTGTGTGTATCCTCAACAAATGGTTGTGCTTTTGCGTGCTTTACAGTAGTACAGCATCTTTATTTCAAGCCCAGGATGTCTGGGAGCAATTGTAAAAGTAGCAATGAAGTAGCTGGCACTGCATAGCCAATTGTGTTCATTGGGTACCCTGACTAATTTTGTTGGATTTACAAACAAATCAGACTTATGAACGTGCTCTCAGAATGGAACTCATTTGTAATGTATTGGTCTTACTGCAATGTCCTTCTTTAATAATTTTTTTAAAATTTAAAGTCTACTTTGTCTGATATTGGTATAGCTACCCCTGCTCTCTTTTGGTTACTATTTGTATGAATCATCTTCTTCTATTCTTTCACTTTCAATGTATTTGTGTCTTTGGATCTAATGTGAGTCTCATAGACAGATTATAGATAGATCATGGGTTAA
The DNA here is from genome assembly GCA_963574415.1 of Tarsius wallacei. Lineage (NCBI taxonomy): Eukaryota > Metazoa > Chordata > Mammalia > Primates > Tarsiidae > Tarsius > Tarsius wallacei. The sequence continues at coordinate 21,705 of CAUYQG010166375.1, forward strand.
AAAAAAAATGCATTCTTCCAATCTGTATCTTTTGATTGGCACATCTAATCCATTTGCATTTAAAGTAATTGCCAATAAGAAGAGACTTAATTCTGTCATTTTGCTATTTGTTTTCTATATGCCTTATAGCTTTTCTGTTTCTTATTTCCCACAGTACTGTCTTATTTTGTGCTTAGTTGCTATTTTGTAGTGAAACGTTTAAATTCCTTTCTCATTCCTTTTTTGTGTATATTTTATAGCTATTTTTTCTGTGGTTACCAAATTCAGTATCCTAAGGTTGTAATTATCATATAGACAAAAAGTAGATTTACAAATTATTGCTATAATAATACTAATTTTCATAATTTTCCATGTATTTACCTTTACTGAGAACTTTATTCCTTTATATGGCTTCAGATTACTGTTGAATGTCCTTTCATTTTGCCTTGAGCATTTCTTGCAGAGCAGGTCTGGTCTAATGGTAACAACCTCCCTCAATTTTTGATTATTTGGGAATGCTTTAAATTATCCCTCATTTTTGAAGGACAGTTTTGCTGTATATGGAATTATTGATAGACAATTTTTTTTTCTTTTAGCACTTTGAATATATTGGCCCATAGCCTTCTGGCCTCCAAAGTTTCTGATAAGAAATCTGTTGATAATAATTGAATTTCCATGTGCAGCCATGTTTTGCTTAGATATGGGGGTACGTTCTGAGAAATGCATTGCTAGGTAATTTTGTCATTCTGTGCATATCATAGAGTGTACATACATAAACCTACACAGCTAGGCTGTATGGTACAGCCTATTGCTCCTAAGCTATAAACCTATATAGCCTGTTACTATTCTGAATACTGTAGGCAACTGTGGCCAATGGTCAATATTTGTGTATCTAAACTTGTCCAAACATAGAAAAGGTACAGTAAAAACATGGTATTATAATCTTATGAGACCACTATCATATATGCTGCCTGTTGCTGATGGAAGCATCATTATGCATATGACTATAGGTGATGAGTTACTTCTCTCTTGCTGCTTTTAATATTCTTTCTTTGTCTTTAAAATTTTGTTTTTTATTATAACATATGTCTGTGTGGATCTCTTTGAGGTAATCTTTCTTGGAGTTCCCTGAGCTTTTTGAATGAATGAATGAACTTCTTGAATGAATATCCATGTCTTTCATCAAATTTGGGAAGCATTCAGCCACTATTTTTTTCCAATTTTCCCTCTGTCTCTTTCCCTCTTCTCCTGGAATTCCCACTAGTGTGTTGATCAGCTTGATAATGTTCCACAGGTTCCTTAGGCTCTGTTTACTTTTCCTTCAATCTTTTTCTTTCTGTTCCTCAGATGAAATCATTTCCATTGTCCTGTCTTCAAGCTTGCTGATTCTTTCTTCTGCCTGTTCCATCCTGCTTTTGAATTCCTCTAGTAAATGTTTTATTTAAGTTATTGCACTTTTCAGCTCCAGAATTTCTTTTCAGCTTCTTTTTGGGTTTTCAGTCTCTTTACTGTTATTTTAATTTTGTTCATACATTTTTTTTTTTACTTTCTCCACATTTCTTTATTTCTTTGAGCATCCCTAAAGCAGTTGTTTTAAGGTTTCTGTTTGGTAGATCTATTATCCGGTATTTTTCAGGGACAGTTTGTATTGACCTATTTTTTCCTTTGAATGGACCACACTTTCTTATGTCTTTGTATGCCTTGTGATTTAAAAAAAAAACTAGACATTTGAGCCTAATAATGTAATTCAGGAAATCAGTTTATCCTTACTGTTTTTAGCATGTTTGTTTTTGTTTGTTTTGATGTTTTAGGCTGTCTCTGTGAGGATTAGTAGTCACTACTGTGTTAAGAGTTGAAATTAGCTGCAATTTACCCTCCAAGTCTTCCCCCTGGAAATTCCAAGTGTTCAATAGACTCCAGAGTTCCAAAATAGTTGGAACACCAGACAGATTCTGCTAGTGCAATTGTTGTTTAGGTGGGGAGATAGATTGTTGGCACTTCCTACTCTGCCATCTTCCCAGATTCCTCCTATATCCAGTTTTAGAAGAAACATATATCCAGTTTTATACTGCATGTTAACAGGAAAGTAAAATTCATTTTATAGAAAGGACAATTGCTATTATGGTGAATAATAGCAGCCATTGATTGAATCCTCGCTATGTACCAGGCCCTATCTTAGCTGCTTATGTGCATGATCTCTTGTGGTTCACACAATGGTGCTTTGAGATTAGAGTCATAATTATCTCCATTTTTTAGATGAAGATATTGAGTGGCAGAGAGGTTAAGTTGCATAGCATTGCACCTTTAATAAATAACAGAAGTGAGATTCAAAACAAAACATGCCAAACTTCAGGTCCACACTCAACCGTTATGTTCTACTATCTTGTGAGAACCCATATTGCATTCCGTATTAGTCAACTTTTCCCACAATAATGTTGTGTGATAACTGCCTTAAAACAACAAGCATTTATCCTCCTGTTCGAAGGTTTGCTGATCAGCCATGATTTGGCTGAGTTTGGCTGAGTTCTGCTGGGAGGTTCTGTGCTTATATTAGCTCCCTAGTTGCTTATTTTGAGGTCCAGGCTAAAGAGACGATAGTTACACAGGACATGCATGTCTCAAGGTAGGCCACTAGTGCACAAGATTGAAGCAAAACCAAGCAAGAGCATTTAAGGCATATGTCATGTCTACAGACATTTTCATCAGTTTAAGCAAATTGCATGGCTAAACCCAACATCAATGCAAGAGAGAAGTATCCAGGTGGCAGGAGGAAAGGGGTAAATATTTACTGAGTAATAATACAAAGTATCACATAGTCCTTTATTTGTTTATTTTAAAGTCTAGGAAACTTAATCCTTTCATTGGGGCAGGTATTATTTCATTTTTTGCTTCTGTGCAAAGACGTGAAATTCCAAAGCCGCTACTGAAGATTTTAGCCCTTCCAACCCTTGTGTAGTTCTGTGCTGAGTCCTAAAATGCTGGTTATTGAACTCTTTAGAATGGTGCCATTGTTGGCAGATCTCAAATCCACACTATTCTTCACTTGATTTTCTGCCAAGTTCATAAAGGTGTTTATATTTTTTAAAAACCCTGCAATAAAACTTTGATTTCCTCAAGAGCAACGTATTTTCAGAAATCCAGAAGTTTTTGTGAACAGCTCTTATAAAGACTTGCAGAATAAGGTCACAGAGTTTTAGAGCAGCCTTAAGAGGGCACTTAGTTCAACCTTCTCATTTTACAGATGAGGAAACATATAGTTTCAGTTTCAGACTTTCAGATATTGTACACAATGGGCTATGATTTTTTTTCTCAGGTAAAAAAAACTGGGAAAAAATGTGGGGTGACCTTTACAAGTCTTACTGTGACTGTAATTCTACAGCAGAGACCTCTGTTGAGTTTATTTTATGAGAATCCTCATATAACCTGCTAACTTTATAACTACAACCAACTTCCCGATTGCCTATGAAAAACAAAAATGAAGTCTTTCCATTTTCCTTCATAATCATGGGGATCTTCTTTTACTTTTTCTTTTATTTTTTGAGTCAGAGTCTCACTCTGTCACCCAGGTTGGAGTGCAGTAGCACATTCATGGCCACTGCAGCCTCAACCTGCTGGGTTCTCTGATCCTTTCGCCTCAGCCTTCCAAGTAGCTGGAACTACAGGCACGCACCACCATGCCCAGCTAATTTTTTGATTTACTGTAGAGATGAGGTCTCACCAATTTGCCCAGGCTGGTCTCGAACCTGTGGGCTTGGGCAATCCTCTCACTTCGGCCTCCCACAGTGCTGGTATTATAGGCATGAGCCGCTGCGCCCAGCTGCTTTTAGAACTGTGAGGTCTCTTGTCACCTCCTCCAATGTCCTGAGGATGTCCATCTAGGACTCTTTTCCACAGGGAAGAGAGAAAGAGAGGCAATAAGGCTCATTTTCCAAAAAGAGAATTACGAGCATCTTTCCATGCCAAAAAAACTCCTTTTACTATTTAGTTCATATTTTCCCCTATTAGGATTGTAGAGTTAGAATAAAGAGTATGCTGGGAGTGAGGGTGAAAGCAAAGATTGCAAAAATCTAAGGTAAAAAGTATAATTTATTAAATAAATATCTATTGAATACCTCCTACTTGCTAGGCCCAGTGCTAGGCACCAGGGTTATGATGTGAACAAGACAGAAATAAACCAATTCCAGTCTAACTTGGGCATGTAACTAAAATGTTATCGAAACAAAAGTACAGGGTGCCATGGCAGGGTGTTAGGTGGGATTTAACCTAGTGTATGTGGGGGCCTGAGAGGAGAGCACTTTCCAGGCCGAGCACAGAGCATTGCAAGGGCTTCTCGGAACTAAGAATGGCCAAGAAGCCAAAGCTTCACACGGGAGGGGGAGACTAGCATGAGGATGGACAGGTAGTCGGGGTCCAGATTGTGGGAAGGGACTTGTAAGATATGGATAGAATTTGGGGCTTCGTCTAAGGATAAAGAGAAGACATTAAAGGCTCTGAAACAGGGGAAAGACATACACTAATTCGATTTGCATTATAAACGGAACACTGACTGTTCAGTCAAGAATAAACTAGGGAGGGGGAAGGGAGAGAATTGGGGGAAATCTAAGAGAATTACATGGAGAAAAAAATAAGAATCTGGCTGGTGAATCTAAGTACTCAGCCCAGGTTGGCTGTAGATCACACAGAAAAGATGGCCAGGGTGTGTGTGTGTGTGTGTGTGTGTGTGTATGTGAATGTGCATGTTCACATATTAAATAAAACATATTGAAAGTCTTTCTCTTTTTTATTGTGTACATTTAAGGTGCAAAACTTGATGTCTATATACGTAAACATACATATAAACATATAATCCCACAATCTGGACCCTGACTACCTGTCCATCCTCATACTAGTCTCCCCCTCCCTTGTGAAGCTTTGGCTTCTTGGCCATTTCTTAACTCTGTCAGGCTCTTGCAATTCTCTGTTCTTGGCCTGGAAAGTGCTCCGCTCTCAGGCCCCCACATGTACTAGGTTAAATCTCACCTTACGGGCAACCCCTTCGGGTCCCCTCCCACTGTGGGAGCTTCTCTGTCCTTTCAATAAATTCTGCTTTCTCACAAAAAAAAAAGAAAAGAAGTGATATATGAAAATAGGCAGCCGGGCTCAATTGCTCAGCCTGTAATCCTGCGCCTTTGGGAGGCTGAGGTGAGTGGATTGCCTGAGCCCGCGGGTTCGAGACCCGCCTGGGCAAGCAAGACCTCATCTCTACAATAAATCAAAAAAAAAAAAAAAAAAGAAAATAGCAATAGATACTTGAAAAAGAATAAAATAGAATTTCTACAATGAGTATAGGTATTGAAATGTAAACTCAATTACTGCATTAAGCAACTGAACAGCAATTTGTTGAACTGGAAGATAGATCAGAAAAAATTGTCCAGAATACAACATAGATAAAGAAATGGACAATGGAAATAGGGGAGACAATTTTTGAAAAGTAAAATGCATTATCTGTGAACATGGATAGGGGTTTTGATTAAAATGTGTGCACCTCTGGTGAAAATGTAGTGTTATCTATGGTACTGTTGCAGGGCTTTCTTGCATAAATTTTTCCTACCACGTAGCCTTGGTTGCATCCAATAATGCATATCTCAGACCACCATCAAGTAAAATCCAGATTTTTTTCTATGTTTATAATAAAATAAATTTATTACTAAATGTAATCAAAGAACTTTAGAGCTGGGAGGATTCTGAAAGAACTTTTGCTATAAACAGACGTTAAGAAACTTGTCTAACCCCACAGGCTTAACTAATGGCAAAGCTACAGCTAGAAGATTACAAGTATAGCATTTTTTCCTCTGCGTTTTCCTGAATATTTTGGACATGCAGCTAAAGCTATTTTGATCAGGGTTTTCCAGATCAAAATTTTAGATCCCAAAGCATTTTGGAAAAAGCTGAAGGTATATATAAGTTGTTACTAATATATTATAAGCAATTCTTCTAACTAGTATTGTTTTTAATGGAATTATTAATGCTTTCCTCATGTTGCTTTGTCAGAGCAAGATATGTGAATTACATCAAAACATCAGAAGTGGTCAGACTGCCCTACCCTCTCCAAATGAAATCTTCAGGTCCACCTTCTTACTTTATTAAAAGGGAATCATGGGGCTGGACAGACTTTTTGATGAACCCAATGGTATGTATCCAGCTACATGAAGCTAAAATTTTACTAGTATCCAATTTGCTTCTGGCAATAAAAACTTTTTGAAAACTTTAGACCCCTGTGAAATAGAAAGCTGAAGTCAGATTGTTGGATGATAGGATAATTGTGAGTAATCTGAGGATTTCGGAAAACAGTGGCTTTGGGTATACATAATGAAAAGAATATAGTGAGACTTGCACTTTAGATTTGATGTTGAAATGCACAACAGAAATTAGATAAGAATTTATGATGAAATATTTTAAATTTTAAATAGAATAAGAGTATGCAGTAAATTGTACATGGAGCTGTCTCATCCTTCATACTACATGAACATTAGTCCATTGATAGATGTGTTATCATTTATTACCAGCCTCTTCTGATAGCACAAGTTAAGGTTTATTTCTCTCTTTTTTTAACATCTGTAGTTATTCTGTGGCCATTTAAGTGGTTGGTATTATGAAATTGATACTATAATAAAACACTAATAGAATACATTCTTTAGGAAACAAATTGAGTTTTTTATTTTTGCTGTTTTTGAAAATTGAATTATTGTGTTAGAATTGTCTAAGTTTTGGTCATATTTTGCTGATAGCTGTTTAGATCACCAAGAGGACTGGGGGCTGTACATCCTCTAAAGAGGAATAAATTAGTACCTAGAATCTTTTGTGAACAATAAAGAGGCAAGAGGGTAGATTGGATGGGAGAAATCAGCCATGAGACTCCAAAGCTTACTCATCTTCCATGTTCTCATTTCTGAAATTCCATGAAAGTATATCCAGTACTCCTATGCTAGAGGATTTTGGGTCATTTTTCAAAAGTGTTCTTCTAAAGTTATTGTTTAGCACTATATTGCAGGCTATAGAGGTTATACATTAATGAGAAGGATAATATAATGTTTTCTTCAAGAACCACAAAGTCATCTGAAAAGAGCAGCCCAGCTGGCCATCAGAGTCACCAATACCAATGCCAGACTACAGATAGAAGAAAGTAATAAATAGTTGCATTTGCAAACCATTTGTGTTAAATAAGACTATAAATTCTGCAAAAAGATAAGTGGATGGCACAAACATGAAGTTAGGTCTCTATAAAGTCCGTACACACATAGATAAGAAACTTACACTCTACAGTACTCTACCACAGCCAGACAGATAGCACCTTGTTATCATCATAACTGGTTCAGTAGAATTGAGGTGTTTGCTGCTAGTTTTATTCTATATACAGCATTATTCAAATTAAATTATTCAATTTAATTTCATCATTCGTTGTTAAGTGCAGTTTTTGTTCTACTAACTATAAAGTGGGGAAAAATATTTTCTGAATTTTTTTTCTTCCACAGGTTATGATGATGGTCCTTCCATTATTGATATTTGTGCTTCTACCCAAAGTTGTCAACACAAGTGATCCTGACATGAGACGGGTAAGATGATTGCCCAGCTGTGGACTTTTGAACTGTATTCTAATGCTTGGGCTATTTAAGTATAGCTGGAAGTCTTGGGTTTTATCAACTTTATTGTAGTCCCCAAGCTAAATTAATCTGGAAGTTGTGTTAACACAGTATCATGTTGCTGGCATTTAATTAGTTGTTTCCATTGGACCAGATACATTGAATTGGTTCTGCCTCATAAAGATCTGAGTCTCTTCCTATAGCTAAAAGCATTCTGCTTAATCCTAGCCTCTTTATGTGCTAAATAGTTGAAATGTTTAATAATCCTGGCATACCTCATCCAAATATTTTCATGATTGTTGCTATAGTCTATCTTTACTTTACAAAACTCTCTTCAGAGTTCATACTCAGTTTATGTGTTCAGACACACAAAACAATTCAGATAGACCAAGGGGATAAATAGAATAGTGACTTTCAAATGCTGTACTACAAAACCATACTGGATCTGCAGTGAAAGAGGCGTTGCTAAGTAGGATGCTTCACATTTAGTGCCACCAATTTTTCTCTTTTAAATATTGGCTTCCATATAAAAAACCACTTTTAAAAAACCATTATCCATTCTTCCATATAACAACCATTAACAAATACCTTCTGATTTCCATTTTTTAAAAAAAGGTTCTCCATTTTTTTAGTATAGTGATGTGTGGACATCTTATTCAATTCTAAATAAACATTTATTAATCAACTTCTAGGTTCTAGATACTGAGTATATAAAAATGAATTATTCGCCACTTCTGTCATCAACAAGTGCATAATCCAGTTAAATGTAGAGATAGAATGGATTTATCAAATACTTTTCTTGCCATCAGGGGATTTTGTGGATTTTCTTTTTCTTTTTTGATTTAGTAGAAAAATAAGATTGACAAAATCAATAAAAATGTTTGCTAAGGTAGTAGGCGACTACGTTCTGTAGAAGGTGAGGCGTGTACTTCAAAGCTTCATGGGAAAAGAAAGGTATATGATGTTTTAAAATGTTTTATTGCTAAAATGTTGGCATTTTTACTCCAGTGTTGGTCAGGAAGTAATACATCCTCTGCTTTCCTTGTATTTATTAAGCCAAGTAACTCTGTGGCATCAGTAGAGGGAAACCTTGGCAGTCACATGGATTAAAAGTTCATTCCTTGCACAGTGCTTTGCACATAGTAAGCACTATAAAAAATTGTTGATTCAACAGCTTCAGGATTGAACAGATTCAAAAAGAGAGTTGATATATTTTTGCAGGGACTCAAGACCTATTACCATATTCATTAATTCTTGATTATTGGGGCATATTAACATATTTGATTTATGTTTATAATATTTCTTTTCTTGGCCATATTTGTAATAGCATCTTCTCCTTTAAAACCTACCAATAAATTGTACCTTTGGGGAAAAACCCCAGTTAGTACCCTAACAGTGTTCAGTTTGAAGTGGTAAACCAGGCTCAGTGGTGTGCACCTGTAGTCCCAGCTACTCAGGAGGCTGAGGCAGGAGGATCTCTTAGCCCAGGAGTTTGAGCCAAGCCTGGACCACATAACAAGACCTTTTCTCTTAAAAGGAAGAAAATTGAAGTGATAGATAATATAGTATTTGGTATTTTTTCATGCGCAAATTAGCTAAAATCAATTTTAAGTTCACTTTTGGAAAGTTACTTAAAATTTTAATGAAGCAGACATTTATATTACATTAATAACGAACAGCACTTTATAGATTTTTGGCTCAATAAGGAAGAAACAAAAGCTCAAAAGTGCAAATCCTATCTCATCTCACTAATGACTTATTTATAACATTTGTGTTGTTTGATTTAGGTGCTGTAATTAAAATCACGCAAGCTGTACAGTATTCCTAGATTTACTACCAACTTATGAATCAAGTCTTGAGAATACTGCAGTTATCTTATAAACTTTCTAATACCTTGATATATAGTTAAAAATTGATGCTCTGGATATATGCATCTAATGAAAGCATGAGCTTCAGCTGGGTGTGGTAGCTCACGTCTGTAATCCTAGCACTTTGGTAGGCCAAGGCGGGAGGACTGCCTGAATCACGGGGCTCGAGATCAGCCTGGGCAACTTGGGGAGACCTCATCTCTATAGTCAGTCAATAACAGCCAGGTGTGATGATGCACACCTGTAGTCCCAGCACCTCAGGAGACTGAGGCAGAAGGATTGCCTGGCCCCAGCGGGTCAAGGCTGTGGTGTCCATGAGCATGACACTATACCCCAGCCTGGGCACCAAAAAGCATGAGCTTCAAAAAATACTCTTAAAGACAGTGAAACATAAATGTTCTTTACTAAAACACAAGCTGAATCAAACCCTAGGTATTTATTTATTGGGCATTTACTAATAATCAAAATGTTTAGTGGTATAAAGGAGGTATAGAACATAGTAATGATGTATAGTTAGAGTACTATTGAGTATGACAGAGGAGTATCATTGTTCAGAACCAGTACTTTCACTTATTCTCCTTTCCTTCTTTAATAGAAGTGTTAAGAGCAGAAGGATCCCAGCGCCCTTCACATCACTGTGCTTTGTTTCCCTGCAGGAGATGGAGCAGTCGATGAATATGCTGAATTCTAACCATGAATTGCCTGATGTTTCTGAGTTCATGACAAGACTCTTCTCTTCAAAATCATCTGGTAAATCCAGCAGCGGCAGCAGCAAAACAGGCAAAAGTGGGGCTGGCAAAAGGAGGTAGTCAGGCCGTCCAGAGCTGGCGTTTGCACGAACTCGGCAACGCTGGGTGGCATCCAAGTCTTGAGGGAAAACCATGTGAAGCAACTACTGTAAACTCGAGTCATCCTGAAAGTTGATCTCTTACAACTGTTGAATATGTTAACTTTTTAGCACATGTTTTGTACTTGGTACACAAGAAAACCCAGCTTTCATCGTTTGTCTGTATGAGGTCAATATCGATGTCACTGAATTAATTACAGTGTCCTATAGAAAATGACATTAATAAATTATATGAAGTACTATACATTATGTATATTAAAATAAGTCTTAATCCAGAGATAAAATTTTCTGTCTTTTTTTTTTTGGCTTAATGTTCCTTTTTTTTTCCCTGACAGTTTTCTTCTATCTTCCATTATCTGAGGCTTGAAATTGTCCTCTCCTGTTTAAAAAGAAGTGGTTGTTATTTTTAGACTGCATGCACTATGGGTTTTTTTTGTGTGTGTGTGGCCATACCTTTCAAAATTCTCAGCTCTGTCCAGCCATTTAATATTCCCTGATATTTGAGATGGGACCATACATTCCTGATATGATTTTATTATTACAGTTAGTCTCTGACTTTGGATATGTGAATTAGAATAGATCCTATCAGCCGGGCTCGGTGGCTCAGCCTGTAATCCCGCGCCTTGGGAGGCTGAGGTGAGTGGATTGCCTGAGCCCGCGGGTTCGAGACCCGCCTGGGCAGGCGAAACCTCATCTCTACAATAAATAAAAAAAATTAGCCGGGC
>CAUYQG010166377.1:0-32896 GCA_963574415.1 Tarsius wallacei
AGGTCTCGCCAAGTTGCCCAGGCGGGTCTCGAACCCGCAGGCTCAGGCAATCCACTCACCTCAGCCTCCCAAAGGCGCGGGATTACAGGCTGAACCACCGAGCCCGGCTCACTCTTAGTATTTTTAATGAGCCTTAAGAAACTATTGCATACTCACAGATATTGTCTCAGATTTTTTCTGGAGCAGCACTGTCCAAAAGAAATATAATGAGAGCCACATTGGTCATTTTACATTTCTAGAAGCCACAATTTAAAAGGAACAGGTGAAATTACATTTAATAATATTTATTTTAGACTGATATATCCAAAATATCAAATAAACATTAAATATAAATACATGAGATATTTATACTCTTTTTTTTTTAAGTTAGAGTCATTCTGTCACCCAGGATGGGTTGTAGTGGTATGCTTATGGTCACCACAGCCTCACCCTGTTGGACTCAGGCAAAACTTCCACCTCAGCTTTCCAAGCTGCTGGAACCACAGACATCTTCCACCACTCCTGTCTAAATTTTTGATTTATTGTAGAGATGAGGTCTTGCCCAGCTGCCCAGGCTGGTCTCGAACCCCTGAGTTCAGGCAGTCCTCTCGCTTCTGCCTCCTAAAGTGCTGGGATTACAGGTGTTAGCCACCATGCCTGGCCAATATAAAAGATATTTATATTCTTTTTTGTTCACTAAATGTAAGACACTTCAACAGTCACATGTTGCTGATAGCAACCATATTGGACGACACAGTTTTATAGCTTTATAATTTTCAATTTTACCTTTAGGCTTATGACTCCTCTCAGGCTAATTGTGTGTGTAATTGTGAAGGGGGTTGAGGTTATTTTTTTAAAACCGTATTTCACTAGTTCTACCAGCATTTATTGAAAAATCCTTCCTGTCCCAATGGGATAGACCTGATGCTATTGAATTGACCGTGCACATGTGGTTCCACTTATAGACTATTCTACTCCACACCACTGTTTCTGGATTACTTGAGTTTTAAAGCCAAGTCTTATTTCTCCAGCTGTGTTGTTTTTCAAGATTATTTGCCTATTCTAGGTTTTTATGTTTCCATATAAATTCTAGAACCAAATTCTCAATTTGTAAATATATATGCACAAATGTACATTTTCATTTACATACATAGACATGTATATATGTGTATATACACATATAGATGCAAGTACATATATAATATATGTGTTGGAATATTAACTAGGAATACTTAAATCAATACAGAGGGAAAGGACATTTTGATATTTGTCTTCTAATCACGAATATGATATTTTAAAATTAATTTGTGCCTTCCTTAATTCACTGTATTTTTCAGTGCAGAAGTATTCTATAATGTCTTAGTCCATTTGTGTTGCTATAAAGGTTTACTAGAGGCTGGACAATTTTTAAAGAAAAGAGCATTCTTTGGTTCACAGTTCTGCAGGCTGTACAAGAAGAAGGACACCAGCACCTGCCCCTGGTGATGACCTCAGGAAGCTTCCACTCATGGCAGATGGTAAAGGGGAGCTGGTGTGTGCAGATCACATGGAGAGAAAGGAAGCAGGAGAGCGAAGGGAGGTGCCAGGTTGTTTTTTATAATCAGCTGTCAGAGAACTATCATGAGAAGTAATCCAATGAGAACTCACTCATTACATGAGATGGGTATCAACCAGTCATGAGGGATCCACCCCAAAACCCAACTCCTCCCATGAGGCCTCACCAACACTGGGAACCAAACTTCAACAAGAGACTTGGGGAGACCAAATAAATCATGTCCAAACAATAGCACATTTAAATAAACTATTTATTAAGCCAGGTGTGGTGGTGCATGCTTGTACTCCCAGCTCTGGAAGGCTGACGTGGGAAGATTGCTTGAGCCCAGGAGTTCAAAGTTGGAGGGAACTATGATCATGACACTGCACTCCAGCCTTGGAAACAGAGACAGAGTATACAAGATGCAGATACTACAGAGATCCAGGGGGCCAGAAGTCAAAGGTAAGGAGAGATGAGGCTGAAGAGGTGGGCAGGTTTCAGGTGCTGAATGCATCAAACCCTCAGGCCAAGACCACTTCCTGGAAAGTTGTGTAACAGCTATTTGCAAGCAAGTGGCACAGACATGTAGTTCCTGGTCACCTCCAGAGTCAGGACATTCCCAGCAGGGTCTTTTTGTTCAAGCACAGGGATCCAGCAAGTGCTCAGCCTATACCTTGTGCCAGAAGCTCTCCAGGGATTTCACTCCTGTGATGCTTACCATGACCTTGCAGGTTGGGCATCTCATTCTGTTTTACAGAGCAAAAAACTGAGGTACAGAGAGGCAGGAATCTGTCTGTCACTTACTAAACAAAGGAGCAGAGTGTGGATTAAGATTGAAATGCTGTGATTTCAAAGCCTGTGTTCCTTTCACTGCATGTCTAGCTTGTCCTTGGGAGAGCGTTTAATTCCACAGGAATAGGCCTCTGCCTGACCCTTAGCCTGGAGAGGCCGTGATGCCTCATCACTTGTGGATCCTGATCTCTGAGTACTCACTGCCAGGGGCCTCCTGGCCCTGTGGGATTTGAGGTCTCATATTGAAGGTGAGGGATGCATATTGGAGCTCTCCTTCTTCCCCGGAGGAGGGGGCGGTCACAGCTGAAGGCTGGTCTGGAGCGCTGTTGTCTGCCTGGGATTCAGTCAGGGATCCCTGAGTAGAGAGGGGAGAGGGGAGAGGGGAGAGGGGAGAGGGGAGAGCGGAGAGGTCATCAGGAGTCTCCATGTGGCTGAATCCAAGGGACCATCTTTCAGACTTTCCCCATCCTGGACTTTGCAGCAGAGGTCCCGGCTGCCCACCTTCCTACATGGAAGCCCCTCTCTACTCAGTGCAGGTGTCACACTGTCCTTCAGCATCTTCACTTGTTGATTTCATCCACTGTGTTGGCTTCATGTCACCAATAGGCCGAGGACTCCTGAATCCACACCTCAGCCCATTTCTTTCTCCTGACTGTAGACTTCTGTCCAATGGTGTGCTTCAAACCCTCTCTCTCTTGTTCAAAAGTACAACAAATTCAACCTATTCAACTGTACTCCTTTTCTGCTTCGTATATCTTCCTCCCATAGTCTTCTTAGCCTCAGTGATTGCCATCTCCACTCCTACCACTGCTTATGGATAATCTGGAAGTCATCTCTGGCTCTCTCTGTGACCCACACCCACTCCCAATGCATTATCAATTCCCATTGTCCTGACTTTAGAATTCCCTCTGAAGTCAGTCACACCCGCCACCACTGCCTCCCGGTTCCAGCCAGCATCACCTCCTCCCTGGATGCTCACTAGCCTCCTCTTTAACTCCTCTGCTTCTGCTCTTCTCTGCCTCACACGGTTTCCTCCGAAGACAGAGGCCAGAGGGATCTGGGGAAAGTGAAGGATCATATCCTTCTGCTCAAATCTCAAAATGCTTACAGTGGCCTGTGCAGTCAGACATGATTTACACACAGGCTTGACTTCTCCCAACTCACTTTCTGCTTGTTGGCCCTGCCTCCCTCTGTCTAATTGCACAGGTTTCCCCGATTCTCTGCCTCTCAATAGTCAGCCACCTGTGTCTGAGTGTTGCCCCTGCTCTTCCCTCAGCCCGGAAGGCTCTTTCATCCCACAGTCCAGTGTCAGGCTCTGAACCTCCTTCATGATTTGCTCAAACATCACTAACAGAGACCACAAGTCAGCCTACCAAATGGAAGAGAACAGTGACAAGACAGGTTTCTAATAGGGGGTTAATATCCAGAATATATAAAGAACTCTTACAACTCAAAACTATGAAGCAAATAATGCAATTAAAAATCAGCTTAAAACTCTAACAGACTTTCTTCAAATAAGATATAAATGGCCAAAAAGCATATGAAAAGTTGCACAGATCACTAATTATTAGAGAAATGCAAATCAGAACTACAGCGAGTTATCACTTTATACTCAAAAACAAAGAAAACCCAAACACCAAGTTAACAAGTGTTGCCAAGGATATGAAGAAATGTGGAGCCTTATACACAGTTGGTGGGAAGGTAAAATGGGGTAGGTGCCATGGAAAACACTATGGAAATTACTCAAAAGTTAATAAATAGAAATATTATAGGATCCAGCAATTCCACTTATGTGTATATCCGAAAGAATAGAAAGCAGAATCTCAAAAAGGTATTTCCACAGCAATGTTCACTGTAGAATTATCACGAGAGTCCAAAGGTAGAAACATCACAATTGTCCATCAGCAGATAAATGGATAAATAAACATGGTGGATATGCACACTGTGGAATACTATTTGCCCTTAAAAAGGTAATCCTGTCACATCCTACAACATGGATGAACTTTGAGGGCATATGTTAAGTGAAAATACCAGTCACCCCAGCACTTTGGGAGGCTGAGGTGAGAGGATTGCCTAAGTCCAGGGGTTTGAGACCAGCCTGGGTAACTTGGCGAGACCTCATCTCTACAATAAATCAATAAAATTAGCCAGGAGTGGTAGTGCATGCCTGTAGTTCCAGCTACTTGGAAGGCTGAGGCGGAGGGATTGCCTGAGCCCTGCAGGTTGAGGCTGAGATGGCCATGAATGTGCCACCACAATTCAGCCTGGGCGACAGAGTGAGACTCTGATTCAAAAAAAAAAAAGCAAAAGAATATCAGTCACAAGATGACAAGTACTGTATGTTTCCATTTATATAAAGTATCATATCATAGAATTCATAGAAATAGAAAATAGAATGGTGGTTGCCGGGGGTGGGGGTGGGAGTGGGGGTGGCGTGGGCAGGGAAGTGAAAAGTAGTTGTTTTTGGATACAGTTTCAGTTTTGCAATATTAAAAAGTTCCAGAGACGTGTTGCACATCTGAACACTTAAAAAAGGATAAGATGGCAAATTTTGTTATGTGTTTTTAAATGAAAGATAGATAAATGAATGGATGAATTAATGGATAGAAAAATCAAAATAAACTCAAAAACTGTGTCCTAGTCTGGTCACAGTTGCTCACGCCTATAATCTCAGCAGTTTTGGGAAGCTGAGGCAAGAGGATTGCTTTAGCCCAAGAGTGTGTGGCCAGCCTGGACAACATAGGGAGAACTTGCCTATACAAAAAATAAAGATAAAAATTAGCTGGTCATGGTGGTGTGTTCCTGTAGTACCAGCTGCTTGGAAGGCTGAGGCAGAAGAATAACCTGAGCCCAGCTGGTCAATGCTGTGGTGGCCGTGAGCATCCCACTGCACTCCAGCCTGGGCAACAGAGTGAGACTCTGACTTAAAAAAAATACCAGTCACAAGATGACAAGTACTGTACAATTCCATTGATGTGAAGTACCATATCATAGAATTGAATTCACAGAAACAGAAAGTAGAATGGTGGTTGTCAGGGTGGGGGTGGGGTAGAAGGGGAAGTGGAGAGTTCATTGAGTAACAGTTTCAGTTTTGCAATATTAAAAAGTTCTAGAGGCGTGTCGCACAACTGAACACTTAAAAAAGAATAAGAGGATAAATTTTGTTATGTGTTTTTAAATGAAAGATAGATAAATGAATGGATGGATAAATGAATAGAAAAATCAAAATAAACTCAAAAACCATGTCCTAGGCTGGACATAGTGGCTCACGCCTATAATCTCAGCAGTTCTGGGCGGCCAAGGCAAGATGATTGCTTGAGCCCAGGAGTTTGAGACGAGCCTGAACAACATAGTGAGAACTTGCCTATACAAAAATCAAAGATAAAAATTAGCTGGTCATGGTGGTGTGTTCCTGTAGTCCCAGCTGCTTGGGAGGTTGAGGCGGAAGGATCGCCTGAACCCAGCAGGTCAAGGCTGCGGGGGCATTGAGCATGCCACTGCAATCCAGCCTGGGCAACACAGTGAGAAAGAAAAGAAAGAAAGAAAAAATACCAGTCACAAAATGACAAGTACTGTATGATTCAATTTATATGAAGTACCATATCATAGAATTCATAGAAACAGAAAGTAGAATGGTGGTTGCTGGGGAGGAGGTGGAGTGGGAGGGAAGTGGAGAGTGGTTGTTCTTGGATATAGTTCCAGTTTTGCTATATTAAGAAGTTCAGAGATGTGCTGCACAACTGAACACTTAAAAAAGGATAAGAGGATAAATTTTATGTTATGTGTTTTTAAATGAAAGATAGATGAATGGATAGAAAAATCAAAATAAACTCAAAAACCATGTCCTAGGCTGGGCATAGTGGCTCACGTCTATAATCTCAGCAATTTTGGGAGGCCAAGGCAAGAGGATTGGTGAGCCCAGGAATTTGAGATGAGCTTGGACAACATAGTGAGAACTTGCCTATACAAAAACAAAGATAAAAATTAGCTGGTCATGGTGGCGTGTTCCTGTAGTCCCAGCTACTCAGAAAGCTGAGGCAAAAGGATTGCCAAGCCCAGGAGGTCGAGACTGCTGAAAGCCATGATCATGCCACTGCCCTCCAGCCTGGGCCACAGAGTGAGGTTCTGACTCGGGGTGTGGGAGAGGCGGGAGAGCCAAATCCTGAGCACTTCCTATTTGCAGTATCCTAGATTTTCCCTGAAATGTGTGTCTATCTTTTACATGCTCTGTGTTTCATGTGTTTGTTTGGTTGTTGTTGGTTGCTTGATGGATTGGTTTGGATATATCTCTCTGTCTAGAATAAAACTTCATTGAGTCCTACCTAGATTTTTCATGGTTTTCATAGATGGGTCTCTGGCACCTACAGTATTCATCTCCTGGGTGGTGCTTAATAATGAATGAATTCCAGAATAAATTAATGAATGAAAGGACGAATGTTACTCTGCTGTTCAAAAACTTCCATAGGCTTCAGGAATACTCTGAATACAGGTGATAAATGATGAGTGTGGCATTTACTCAGAGAATGAAAGATAAACAAAATGGGGAGGGAGAAGAATTTGAGGAAGGAGGAACAGCCCATGCAGGGACCCAGAGGCACAAGCAACCTTGTTCTGGTAATGATACTGGAGAGCTCAGCGTTGACGGGGCACAGAATTGAGGCAGGAAGCGGCGGGAGGCAGTACTGGAATTGGGATGAGGTATGTGAGGACCTTGCCCAGAGTGCAAAATTAAAGGATAAAAAAAAATGCTATTTTAATGCAACATTTAAAAATAAAAATGCAAAAATTCCCTGGGGAAAAAATTAATTAAAAACTCAGATTAGAAAGAGTGTTCTGCTGAGCCAATTGGAGCCTGGAGAAAATTTAAGAAATGTATGCCTCTATTTATATGGTTTCATGTATTTTCATTGTCAGTTTTTTTCACACAATTATTTAATGCTGTGTGAAAAACACTGACAATGAAAATACAGGAAAACACATAAATAGGGACATACATTTTAAAATTTGCCTCAGGCTGCAATTGACTCAACATGACCATTTGTGTATCTAATCCTGAATGATTCCCCACATCCTTAAAATAAAAAAGAAATACTATTGGAGAATTAAAAGTCATGTGTATTAAAACACTATTTTAAGTTGAAAGATTTTATGTATACCCACACCCAGAATTTATTAATCTTTGCTTTCCAGGCTCTACTGCAAGCAAAGCAGAGATAACACTTTTAAAAATGACTTCTTTCTTCCCTCATTTTCAACTGAGAAGCGGCCCTTCTTCAAAATTTCTCTTGACTTAGTTGATGATCTTCAATAATTTTTAACTGACTTTAGTTTATGGATCTTATTATTTCAAATTTTGATATTTTACTCACCAGTAAGTTTTAAAAATTAATTTTGATGTTTCTAAAGATGGTGCATAAAAGCTTTTTTGTCTTGATCACTGAGCTTTTGGCACCTTCTTAAATTTTGCACCAGAGGTAAAAACTTCACTCACCTAACCCTAATTTCCTTCCTACTGGAGAGGCAGGTGTTTAGGACGTCAGAACGTGCAGGGCTACAGACTGAGGAGCCTGGGTCTTATTCTCTAGGTCAGGGGTTAGGAAACTACAGCCCCTGGGTTAAATCCCACCCACTGCCTGATTTTGTAAATAATGTTTTATTGGAACACAGCCAAACTCATCATTTTCACAGGGTCTAGGGCTGCCTCCCTACTACAAAAGCAGAGTTGAGTGACTACAACAGAGACTGTACAGTCCAGAAAGCCAAAAATATGTACTTTCTGACCTTTAAAGATAAGAGTTTCTGGCCTGTGCCCTAGGCAGTGCTGGGGGTGGGGAACAGCCGTTCAAATGTGGAGGAACTGGGCAGTGATGGGGTTCTGGAAGGTCCCTCCAGGTAGAGAAGGGGAGAGAAGAGGCAGGGAGATGAGGGGGTCCAAGACAGAGATTTTGAGATCTTAGCAATGAGAGGAGTCAGGTAGGAAGGAGGGGGGTACCAATGTCACCTGTTCTTAAGGGAGAAGTGAATAAGACATGGGAAATTTAGAGTTGTATAGAAGAAGGGAGGCCAGAGAGGATGCAATTCCTCTGGGGGAGGGTGTTATATTGCTGTCAGCAGTGAGGACTCAATTCTGAGCTCTTTTATCCAAATTCCCAACAAAGAGGCTTGGACAGTCATGCCTGATAAGGACTCAGCAGACAGGGTTTATTCCCCTATTACCTTGTATACTAAAGTTTGTTTTCCAGTCTGACTCTAGCATGATATCACACAACAGACGGAGAAGAAAACCAAAATATTTTATGACCCTGCAAAGCCATCTCTGGGGGACTCCCAAACTGGAGGCACCTTTTTCTCTAGTGATTTCTAAAATTCCTGAGATGGGGATTACACAGTTCCAATCAAGAAATCCTTAATGCCCCCTATAATCTGCAAGGCCCCACTTGGAAATGTCCCTCCTTCCCAGGCAGAATCAATGAAAATCTCACACGTATGGATTTATGAGTTTTGTAACATCTGCCTCCTTAAAATGCATATATAACCCAAACTGCAATTCAATCACTCTGGGCACACATTCTCAGGACCTCCTGAGGATGGGTGTTCTAGGCCTAAGGTCACTCTTATTAGCCACGATAAACCATCTTAAAACATTTTATAGAGTTTGGCATCTTTTTGTCAACAGCAAGATGGGAAATCCTGCAGAGAAGCCAACTTGTTGGAGGAGGAGAGACACTTTGGCTAAACCCGATTGAGCAGTCCTGGGGGCCATGTTGTGGGAAGTGTCCAGGCTGCAGGCTGGATGTGGAGACATCTATATCACTCACCTGAGAGGCTGAGCCCCTGACAGCGTCCTCCACGCCTGCATTACCCTCACTGGCTGCTGGCCTTGCTGACTTCCTCCTGTAGAACCTCACTCCGAAAGAAGATACCAGAGAGTCTTGAAATTTTGCTTATCACTGTGTCTTTAAAATTAATTTTGATTTTTTTAAGTTCACAAAAACTTCATCTCAATTGCTGAGATTTTAGGCACCCTTTTAAATTTTGCATTGGAGGAAGAAACTCACTCACCTCACCCTAACTCCCACCCTACTGGAGAAACAGGTGTTTAGGAGGCCAGAACACGCAGGGCTGCAGGCTGAGGACTCTGGACCTTATCTCTAGATCAGGGGTTGGTAAATTGCAGTCCTTGTGTCTAATCCCACCCACTCCCTGATTATGTAATGAAGTTTTATTGGAGCACAGAGAGCTTTTCAGTCTGGGCAGATTGGGTTGCAGTGGGTATGAGATAGGGATTGGCAGGAGAAGTTTCCAAAATGAAGATCACAAGCCCTGACCTCACTGACAAGATGAGACGAGATAAGAAGACAGCCCAAGGCTAGCCCAGACCAACATGACATCTAAAGTGATCTCTACTTGTCCTTTTAGCTCATTATACATTAGTTATGATACATTTACATGCTAAAGGGCACACCCACCAGGGCCATGACAGTTTAAAATACCATGGCAACTCCGGGAAGTTACTCTGTATGGTTTAAAAGGGGAAGGAACCTTTGATTCTGAGAATTCCTTGCCCCTTTCTTGGAAAACCTATTAATAATTCACCCTTAGCTTAGTGTGTAATCAAGAAAGTATTGTAAATACAAGCATCCAGGCTCCATGGGGGCTGCTCTGCCTATGGGGTGGCTATTTTTCCATTTTTGTATTTCTTTTTTTTTTTTGAGTTAGAGTCTCACTCTGTCACCCAGGCTGGAGTGCAATGGCACACTGCTCACAGCCACATCAGCATCGACCTGCTGGGCTCCAGCGATCCTTCCACCTCAGCCTTCCAAATAGCTGGAACTACAGGCGCGTGCTACCACGCCTGGCTAGTTTTTGACTTATTGTAGAGCCAAGGTCTCACCAAGTTGCCCGGGTGGGTCACGAACCCGCGGGCTCAGGCAATCCTCTCGCCTCGGCCTCCCAAAGTGCTGGGATTACAGGCTGAACCACTGAGCCCAGCCTCTGCATTTCTTTAATAAACTTACTTTTTTCCTACTAATGGTTCGTGCTTGAATTCCTTCTGTACAAAGTCAAGAAACCACTTGGATTCTCAGTTGAACCCCAATTCTGGGGTTTGCATGCTTCAGGTTGACTAAGACCCTCACCTTTGTTAGCTATTAAGGAGCTGGAGGGGTGATTGAGATGGGAGAAAGGTGGTCCCATCTTGGAGAGCCCATTGTTGAAAACACAGGCTCTCCCTCCTGGACCTTAAAACCTAAGGTTCACACAGATTTAGATCCCCCACAACCAGGGGCGCTTGGGATATTCTCACTGTGCCCGTGACCTCCTTCCTGTTCTTGCTTCAAGCTCTTGACCCATCTGAGTCCCCCCAGCTCAGGCCCCAGGAGCTCTGTTCCTGCCCCACCCTCCCTCATGACCCTCCTCCCTCCACAAAGTAATTACTCACGCGATGAAGATGGCACAGAAGGATAGAAGGACCAGGGCGGTGGCTCCAGCTCCTGCGAGCACCTCCAGCACAGACCACGCTCTACCTGCAGGTAGACAGAAGCTTTTGGGGGGGACTCACTCCCAGAATGGCCTCTTCCCCTCCTGCTCCCTGGGAGTCCCTGTACTTCTGTGCCCCCCCTTTCCAGACACAGAGAATAGTGTATGAGGGAGGAAGGGACAGGGTGAGGCCTGAGAGCGGGGTGGTCCTGTCTTTACTTGCAGTTTTGATATTGTGTTCGCCGTGGAGTGACTATGCAATGTTATTTTGTAATGGATCATTGAATCACAATATTATTTCACTCACTTCCTGAGTTGTTTCATGTTTGGCTTTTAAAATGTGGTGCCCAAGGCGAGAGTCTTATGCGTCTCACCCTGGTCCCTAAACTGCAATGCAAGGACCTTGTCTCCCGAACACACCAGTACAGGCCTCAGCCCCTCCCCTCCAAGACCTTCTTCCTTCCCTCACCCACCCCATACCTCTTGCCCAAAGACAGAGGACAGTGATGCTCTGGTTCAGAGAAGGTCCAGGTCTCACAGCTGAACACAGCCCAGACCTGAGCTCTCCTCTGAATCTTGGAGACGAGATGGCTGGGTGAATGGTGAGGCAGGCAAGTGTGATCTCCCCGCAGTCCCTCCCCTGAAGCCACTGTACTCACTCTTCAGGGAGAGGCTCAGGGAGATGTGCTGGGAGCCCAGAGGGTTCTGAGCCCAGCAGATGAATTCTTCTTTATCACCAAGGTGCACTCGAGGCAGCTCCAGCACCCCAGGGCTTGATAGCTGTGAGGGGCTTAGGGTCAGGTTCCCCTGAGTCCAGCTCAGCTTGGCAGGGGGATTGCTGTCGACAGCACAGACCAGGCACAGAGACTCGCCCTCTGGGACTGAGAGAGAGAGCCATTCCTAAGGGTTGTGGCTGCTGTCAAGAAAGAGACAGAGGATCAGAGAGACAGAGAGAGCTGAAGAAAGAGGAAGGACACAAAAAGAGACTGGTAGGGGAACTGACAGAGATGAAGTGCAGGAAACACACACTGTTACCTCTCACTGTTGGGAATGTCAACCTGTCTGCCCTTCAGGAGGACAATATGGCCACATCACTCAAAATGGGAAAGAACACATGACACATTTCTATTTTGTTTTTGGAAACTAATATCACTGACTTAGATATTCTATGTGAAATTAAATATGAGATTATTCACTGTAGCATGTCTGTGGTGGAACACAATTAATGCCCTGACTCTACATGAAAAGGAGAGGCCCACAGAATCAGAATCCCTCTGTTCAATGGACACCACATGGTCCTGGAGGAAGGTGAGGACTGTCCATCCTACTTATGACAAACAACTTCTGAGATCCTTCAGGTGAACAACTATGTCTCAGGGCAGCCTGGACAGACATGCGTTGATTCAGGGGAGAGGGATGGAAACCCGGGGACAGACTCTGCTGTGTGTTTTGGATTTTAGGCCATGTGACTCCATCACCTGTCCAGAAGGGCTTAGGTCAGACATTTGGAGGAAATAAAGTCAAGGCCAGAGCAGTGTTCAGGAGAAGAATGATGAGGCCCTCAAGGCTGGTTCTGCCGTGTGAATGTCACCCTGTCCTTTTCCTTGTTATGGGCTGAGAGGGACATGTGTGGAGGATTCTGAGGGTAGTGAGGGATAGACAGGGCAGGTGCTAAGGGGGCCACGTAGCATGAGAGTAGGGAGGGGCTCTGGGTTCACCCACGGGGTATCTCTGGTAACCAAGTGAGTCCAGGATGAGGAGGGGCCCTGTCCTGAGCTGAAGGCCCTGCTACCCCACCCAGGGAGGGGGTCCATCCTACCTGTGTCATTTCCTTCGAAGACAGTCACGGTCAAGTTCTGAGGAGCGTCTGGACAGAAAGACACAGCAGATCCGCATCAGTTTGGGGGTGGTGGACACTGACCCACTCTCCCAGGAGCTACAAAGATGGGGAAGGGGGAGCCAGTGTCCTCCTGACTCCCACTCAGAGTCCAGATTCCAGGACCTAGCACTCCATGTCCAGCCCTGACCCCCATCCCACTGCCTTCAGGGATCCCCCTGATCAGGAACCTGGGCCCAGCTCTCACAGGACACATTGAGATAGACGGTGCTTGTCCTGGTCACACCAGCTCGAGGCAAAGTCACCTGACAGGTGAAGCTGGTGCCATGGTCCTGGGACTGCGGGATGAGGGTGAGCACTGAAGAAGCGGTGCTGATGGGGCTTAGGGCAGGCATGGAAGCCCTCATCCAGGAGGTCATGGGAGCTGGCTCTGGTTCACAGGCCCAGGCCACAGAGCAGGTCAGGTTGCTTGGATGGCCAGATGCCAGGATCTCTGGGATAAGGATGTCGGGAGTCAGGTCTGGTGAGGAGAGGGGGACATGCAGGATCAGGAGGGAGGGTCCGAGCTGTGACCCTGAGAGAAGCTCAGGCTCTGGTCCAGCTCCTCCCTGAGCCTGACACACTTCACCCCAACCTCCTCCCAAGAGAGAGGTCCTATCCCAGCTCTGTCCTGCAGCCCCATGACCTTCCCCTTGGCTGCTGCTGGAGCTCATTTATTACCTGTTACATTCACAGAGAGCTGGGGAGAATTGTAATTGTATTTTATGCTTCCTCTTTCCACATGAAAGAAGTATGTCCCATGGTCTATCTTCCTGGCATCTCTGATGCTCAAGGAGCAGTTGTTGGTCTGTGGGTCCCCGAGGAGGTGGAATCGGCCCTGTGTATCCTCCTGCACTTGTTGGTGTTGCTTGTTTGTGGCCACTGGATAGTCTCTGTTTATGTTAGCCCCTTGCCGGAACCAGTGTCCGTGGACAGGGCTGGAGTCATCCCAGCACTCCCAGGGGTAGAAGACACTGCAGGACACGAGGACGCACAGACCCTCCTGCACCGTCAGAGACTTAGGCACTGCCAGTCGGATTCTGAGATCCTGAGTTGGTTGCTCTGTGGAGAAACAAGGGTCACTTCTGCCCCAGCATTCACTGTCCCTCTCTCTGTCTTCCCACAGAAGTGGTGACAGCATCTCTTAGCAGAAATTCCTGGGCTCCCTGTTGTGAGTTGAGAAGGGGAGGCCAGTGGAGAGGGAGGACTGGGGACCCACAGAAGCTGGGAGGAGCAGGAAACGTCGATGTTTCCCAGAAGAGGAATCTCAGACACACACGTGGCTGAGCTCTGGGTTCCCACACAGAGCTGGGGAGCTCCAAGGCCCAGAGACTCATGCAGTGGGGAGTAGAGTCGGAACAGAGAGCATGCCCCACCTCCCACTTCGGGGCATCCCTAGAGCCCCAGAGCCTGGACTACACATGTGGGACCTGTCCATCAGGTCTATGGACCTACTTGGAAATCCCTGCTGTCTTTTGGGGTCTCAGTAAAGACACCTGAGGACCTCTGAGACATGCAAGATGGATAGGCCCATGATATAAGTGTCCTGCTTCCAAGGCTGAGGTGACTCTGGGGCCCCTTATTTTGCACCAGTAAGGGTCCCTCCTTGGCCTGGCCTGAAAGTCACAGCATTGTCGGGATCTAAGGGCTGCATCTGGTGAAGATTCTACCCCCTTGGGCATTTGACGTTTAGTAGCTAGAGTTTCTACCATCTCACTAGGTGGGGGCAGAGTAGTGCTGTGGGCCTCTGGTGAGTAGAGGATGCTGACCACAGCCTGCAGAGTGCAGGACAGTCTCAGCTAGAAAGAGGCCTACAGCCCCAGGTGTCAACTATGCCAAAGTCAGAATGAGATGAGGATGTTGGGTGTGTGGGTCAGGGCTAGTGAGGAGAGGGGGACATGCAGGTTCAGGACAGAGGGTCTGAGGTGTGGCCCTGAGAGCTCAGGCTCTGGCCAGGTTCCTTCCATGAGCCCAACATGCTTCACCCCAATTTCCTCCCAGTCCCATCCCAGCTCTGCCCTGTGATCCCATCACCTTCCCTTTGGCTGCTCCTGGAGCTCATGCCTTACAGGTCACATGTACAGAGAGCTGGGGAGAATTGTAACTGTTTTTATCTTTCCTCTCTCCACATAAAAAAAGTATTTTCCTGCATCCCTCTTCTTGGTGTCTCTGATGCTCAGGGAGCAGTTATTGGTTCGGGGATCTCCGAGGAGGTGGAATCGGCCCTGGGTCTCCTTCTGCATTTGTTGTTGCTTGTCTGTTGCCACTGGATAGTCGCTGTTTATCTTGGCCCCTTTCCGGAACCAGTGTCCGTGGACAGGGGTGGAGTCATCCCAGCACTCCCAGGGATAGAAGACCCCACAGGACAGTAGGACGCACAGACTCTTCTGCACCATCACCAACTCAGGAACTTCCAGCCAGATCTCGGATCCTGAGTCAGGTACTCTGTGGGAAAACAAGGGTTACTTCTGCCCCAGCCCCTAATGCCCCTCTTTCTGTCTGCCCACAGAAGTGGACACTGCATCTTTGAGGCAGAGGTTCCTGGACTCCTTGGGTGAGCAGAGAAGGGGACAGGAGTGGAGTGAAAGGGCTGGGGACCCACAGAAATGGGAAGAGTAGGAGTCTTCGGCCCTTTCCAGAAGATGAACTTCAAGCCCACCCTTGGCCAGAGTTCATCCTCCTCTCCATGACCCAAAGAACCCAGAAACCCAGAGGGGAGCAGAGAGGAAGTAGAGATCAAGTTCCACCTCCCACTTTAGGCCTTCCTTGGAGCATAAGGGACAGGCTCACATGTCGGGTCCTGTCTGCCAGGTCTATGAACCTTCACGAACATTCCTCCTGTCTTTTGGGAGCTTAACAGGGACCCCTGAGGACCTCTGGGCCATGAGGGATGGATGTAAACAGGATCTAAGAGTCCTGCTGCCCGGGCTGAGGTGCCTCTGTGCCCCTTACTTTATCCCAAGAATGATCACTTCCTGTGGGTCATGGTGTTGTCTAGACCTAAGGATTGCAATTGGAGAAGACTCTACCCACGTGAGCATTTGACAATATGTGGTGACAGTTTCTATTGTCACATTAGGCATGAGAGGGGTGGTGCTGCTGGAATCTATTGCATTGAGGATGCTGCTGACACCCTGCAGAACCCAGCAACGAAGGGACATCCAGTCCCATGTGTCCGCAAGCCAATGTCAGAGCCAGATGAAGATGTCCAGCATGTGGGTCAGAGCTGGTGAAGAGAGGGAGACACCCAGGATCAGGAGGGAGGGTCCAAGGTGTGGCCCTGAGAGAAGCTCAGACTCTGGTCCAACTCCTCCCCTGAGCCCAACACGCTTCACCCCAACCCCCTCCCACTTTGGGAGTTCCATCCCATGTTTGCCCTGCAGCCCTACAACCTTCCTCTGTGGACACTCCTGGAGTCTGAGCCTTACCTTTTACAACCACAGAAAGCAGGGGAGAATTGTAAGTAAGTTCCAGGCATCCTCTCTCCACTTGAAAGTAGTATGTCCCCTGGTCCCTTCTCCTGGCATCTCTGATGTTCAGGGAGCAGTTGTTGTTCCGGGGGTCCCCAAGGAAGTGGAATCAGCCCTGAGTCTCCTCCTGTACTTTTGTGGCCACTGGAGCAATGAAGTATGCATTGTCCTCTTCCTAGAACCAGTAGCCATAAGCTGGGTCAGTCAGTCCAGCCACCCTGGGGGTAGGAGAAGGAACAGGACACAGAGACACACAGGCCCTCCTGCACCGTCACCGACTTCTGCACACTCAGCCTGTAACCATCCCCGAACTGTCCCTGTTCCTCTGTCCCCTCAGGGGTAGTAGCAGCAGCCATAGCATGTCTGGGGTGGAAGGTGCCAGGGTAGCCAGGGGAAGTCTGTTTCTCAGAGTTCTTCTCTCAGGAACTAAGAGCTGAAGACTCAGAGGGGGGCCCACAGGAAGACGGGAGTGAGGCCTGAACAGTGACATTTTCAGAGGAGGAACCTTACACTCAGACGCTGTCAGGGTCTGCTCAGCCCTTGGAGATAAACCTTCATGACCCATGCTCACTCCTGGGGACACTGAGGCCAGAGACTCACCTCAAATTGCAACCCATGCAGAGCTCGACCCCCATGTCCTGCCTGCCTGTATTGCCTTTCCCTTCTGGTGACATTTTCTGCAAAGGCAAAATGGGTCCCCTCTGTCCACAACCCTGAGACGCAGTCTGTGGATATTTGTATGTTTCAGGGGAGGGACTCAGGGACAGGAGAGATGGGGGGCAGGTGAGATGAGCACAGCATCTCCTCCCTCCACATCAACAGATAGGCACCCCCTCTCTGTACGACGAGGTCAACACAGCAGACCTGGACAATGTCCCTGAGGAGTCATAACAAGTTTCCTGATGTTTGAACTCCCGTGACAGGAACTTGAGTGGAGGTCATGCAGGAAGGGTGGCAGTCTCTCTCCTAGTTGGAGGTTGGGTCTCTGGAGGACTGAGCAGTGGACATGGGACTGTGGTGCTGAGGGTTCCATGTGTCAACACATGCCAAGGATACCAGGGGAGCCCAGCTCGCAGGAGGTCTGGGAGTCTGAAGCTGTGACAGTGGGGCAGTGGGGTTGGAAGGGAAGAGATTCAGAGGGAAGGGGCGGGTTTTGAAAGAGGAGGACGTATCTTTCTCCTCACAGGTCTCTGGGCACCAGGTGGGATTTCTCCTGCTGTCTGTTCACTGAACCACATGTCTCTGGTCACTACAGAGCATGTCATCTCTGTCACCTCCAGGGTTCTGCTCCTGAAGTTTCTTTCCCAGGAGCCCTGATACACAAAACATTGGAACAAGGATACCTTCTTTAGGACTGTCCCTCAAGATTTCATGAATGAAGAAACAGGCCGAGGAATTCAACAGGAAATTATTTCTAAACTTGTGGCTGGGCTGGGAGGAGGGAGGATTGGGAGGTGTGTCCTCCTCATACCCATGTCCTGTTTTTTCAAAATTTTGATAGAGAGCCGGGCTCGGTGGCTCAGTCTGTAATCCCGCGCCTTTGAGAGGCTGAGGTGAGTGGATTGTCTGAGTCCGCGGGTTCGAGACCCGCCTGGGCAACTTGGCGAGACCTCATCTCTACAATAAATAAAAAAAATCAGCCGGGCATGGTAGCACGCGCCTGTAATTCCGGCTACTCGGAAGGCTGAGGCGGAAGGATCGCCGGAGCCCAACAGGTCGAGGCTGTGGTGGCCAGGAGCGGCCACTGCACTCCAATCTGGGTGACAGAGTGAGACTCCAACTCAAAAAAAAAAAAATTTTGATTGAGGAAAACATGAGACATAGAGATACAAGTGACCCCAAAAGAACAACTCAGAGATTCACACAAATTGAACATCTTCTGTGAAATATAACATGGAGAGAACCCTGGACCCCCTCCCCGACGTGTCCCCCTTTCCTATGGATCATATCTATTTCCTTCTGAAGGAACCCAGAGCCTCATTTAATGCTAATTGTCTCCTCGCTTTTTTATGTGGTTTATCATCTGAGCATGTGAGCTTGAATTCTATGAATTTGCACATGCTTTTCTGAAGAATTTATACACATCGAAAATTGCTGTCTGTTTCCTTCCACTCAGCCTCATGGATCTGCCTGTCCCATGTTGTCCCCTAACATTGTCCATAGCCTGTAGTAGATGAACTTATTCGAAACAGGAGCAGACAGATATCTCCTCATGGCCAGGACACCAGCTGGTGACTCCCAGTGAAGGAGGAGAAGGTCAGATCCGGCAGTGGGTGCATTGGGAAAGCTGAGGACAGGATCATTGTTGAGTGAGTCATTCATTTCTTCCACATTTCTGGGACTCCATTTATCTCTTTCTGTTTACCATTTCCTTACACATTTACACTAATAGTGGTTATCCTATTGGGTAATGTGGTAGGTAGAATGACAGTCCTTCAGTATGTCCATATGTAGATAATTTATGCAAGTAGCACATGCGTGATGGTAGATTGAGGAGACAAATAAAAAACCAGGAAATTTTGATTTCTTACTGAGTTCCTCTAAGGGACAGAGGTTGGGTAGATGTAGGTACAGAAGTGACCCCCAAGAAGATACAGGCTTGACCTCATCCAACTTATTTTATGTTATAGGAAGCAGAATCCATAACAAGCAGATAATTATCTAGCTGAGAATTCTCGTCTGATGAACAGGAACAGGTGAAGTGAGAGAGACTAACAAGGTCCCAATGGGACGTGGCCTCTGGGGTCCTGGAATCCATAGTGCTGTCAGGAAATAATGTCTGGATGCCACAGTAAGAGGATGTACCTAGGATAGGGGAGACTGAAGCAGCCTGGTTCTTCTCAGCTTGTTCTTCCTCATTGGATGCTCCTGGACTCTCTCTGAGTCTTCTCTACCGAAAATCAACTTACCCCTTTTCCAAAAGTTTAATTGTGGTGAAATACACAGAACCCATATGTCACCAGTGCACTTATTTTAAGTGCACAGGTCAGTACAGTTAGGCATATTCACGTGGTTGTGGGACCAACTTTGGGAACTCTTTCATATTGCACAACTGAAACTGTGTCTGCCTGAAATGGCACCTCCCCCTTTTCTCTCAGTTCCTGGCACCCTCCCACTGCACCTACTGTCTAGGAAGGTCACTGCTCTCGTCACCTCATGGAAGTGGAATCCTACAGTGTTTGACTTTTCATGACTAACATATTCCTCTTAGCAGGATGTTTTCAAGGTTCATCTGCATTGCTCCACGTGTCAGAATTTATTTCCTTTTATGTATTGCATCCTGTTCTACTACACGCACAGACCACTTCTGTTTTTCCACCCAACTGTTTAGAAACCCTTCGGTTATTTCCCCTCTTGGCTCTGATGAGTAAGCTGCCATGAAGAAGGATATGTCAATACCCATTTAAGTTTCAACTTTCATTTCTTTGGGGTGTAGACTCAGAAGTGGAATGGCTGGATCATGTGTTTTCTATTTCCAAGTATTTGCGGTAGTTTCAAGTCTTATCATTCCATTTCTGCCTCATCATTCTCATCACTTTGCACTCTGAAGATGTGCACCCCTGGGTCCCCCATCTGTGGTAGAGGCATTCCAGAACCTTTTTGGGTGCCAGAAACCACAGAGAGTCCAGATTCCATTATACACTCTGAGTTTTTCTAAACAAACAGACCTATAATTAACTTCAATTCATAAATTAGCACAATATAAGATGAACAACAAAGTTATCATAAAACAGAACAAGTTAAACAACCTATTGTCATAAAAGTTACTTGATTTTGGTCTTTCAGACAAACTATCTCAGTCTCCCTTCCCATGGATAATTGTGGCATAGAAATAAAGGCTCAGAGAGGGGGAAACTACCTAAAGATTGTAAGCCGATATGGTCACTACAATCTCAACATCTCTCATCTGCACTCATCTTCTGACATCCAACATTTGTACCCAGCTGTCTATGTGACTTCTCCAATTGTCTGTCACATGACCCCTCAAAATTAACATCATCCCAAAGACCCTCTTTCTACAGTCCTGTTAGAAAGAACTCCTTCTTTCCAAGTACTCAGGAGAACATTCTGGCATCATCTTTGTCCTCCTATCCCTTCAGTGATCACATCCTTTAGAAACTCATCTGAGTTTGACCTTCCAAACACAACCCTAAACATGTCCACACCCTGCCTCCCTGGTTTGAGCCTCTGTCCCTCTTCCTAAAGGATCCAGTGGTGCCTTTCCATCTCTCTGAGGCTGCTGTGGCCCACTTGGGCCTGTTCTGACCAAGGTTGCCACGGGGTCCTGTTAGAGGGAAAGTCCAGGAATGTCTCTGCTCACTCCAACGGTTCCAGGTGCCTGCGTGACTTCAGAGCCTCATGCGGTCTTCACCGTCCTCCCTGCTGCTCTCTCCTCCTGCCTCCAGCTGCCTCAGACATGGGCCTCTGGGTGTGTCCACAGCTCCCAGGCCTGCTGCTACCTCTGAGCCCTGCACTCCTGTTCCCCCTTTTCCTCCTCCTGGGAGAGCTTCTCTTAGGCAGACACAGAGCCTGCTTCCTCACCACTCCACATCTTTATCTGACATTACCACCAAATACCCAGAAACTGTCCCCGGATTCTTACAAGGACCTTTACCTGAATGGTCTTTCCTAACACAGATCACCATCTCACAGGCTCCCATTTTATTATTATTTTTCTTCTGGTATCTAGAATGACAGCTACTTAATGACAGAGATAGCTTTAGTTTTTTGCTTTTATTTGGTGAAATATATGAAACATAACATTTGTCATCTTAACACTCTCTAGGTTTGATGCTTCAGTGGTATCAAACACTTCCACATTGTTGTGCAACCATCCCCACTGTCTGTTTTCAGAAATTTCTCAGCATCTCAAACAGAAACTCTGCAACCATTGCACAATCACTCCCTATCCCCCGCCCTTTCCTAGCCCTTGGGCCACATTCTGTCCTTTGCCTTTTCTAGATGGGTCACATAGGCAGAGTCATATACTATCTGTTGCTTTGTGTCTGGCTTCCTTCACTTTCCTATTGTTTGAAGGCTCAGTTGCATTGTAATATGGATGAGAATTCCATCCATTCTTTTCTAAGGCTAGAGAGTGTCCCTTTTTATGGACATAGAACCTTTTTTCTATCCAGTCATGGGTCCATGGACACTGGGGTGCCTTCTACCTGTCAGCTCCTGTAAAGAGTGCTGTGAAGGACACTGATGTACACCTACCTGCTTAAGTCCATGCTTTCAATTTGGGGGAAAGTATCAAGGATTAGAATATGGAGATCATGTGGTGATTCTGTACTCACCTTTCAAAGGAAAAAAAGAAACACTATAAAATGAAACCTTTAAAGGTTTTCCACAGGGTTACACCATTTTAGACAGTACAAATTCTCCACACCCATGCTTACAATTAGGAGTTCTGTTTTAGTTTTTAGTTTTCTTTTGTTCTCTTCCTTTTAAACAGCTCGCCTGATGTGTGAAGTAGTAATTCCTGTGCAGTTTGTCAAACGATTATGACAATGAGCATCTTTTCATTTAATCCTGGGCCATCTGTATGTCTTCTAGAACAGAGTCCAGTAGGGACAGTCCGTGCATGGCCCTCAGTCCAGACTTTGGCTCCTCGCTCTCCAGCAATGGAGGGAAACACGGTCCTTCAGACTGTGGAGGGCCTGAACGAGGAGGCATCTGGCAGCACAGTCTGGAGGCCTGTGTTAGGTAGAGGCAGGAGGGGAGGCGAATTCAAAGACCAGGGTAGAAATGAGGCTGCAGGAATGACCAGGGTCAGAATGGAGATAAAGGCACCAAGAGGAGCCATGCTTAGGAGAACAGGGACGAGAGTCAGTGATGGATGGGGTGTGGGGGAGGGAGGGAGGTCAAGGTGGAGAAATACACCCTGATTCTGACTATACAGATGGGGTGGTCTTGTCATCAGCGGATTGAGGATCCCTGGAGGTGAAGTGGCTTTACAGAGTAGAATGGGCGACTCAACTTTGGCCATGCTGAGCAAAGTAATCCTGGCGCCCCCTGGAGGTAGTGTCGAGTGTAACGTTGGATGATGAGATGCCCACAACATTTGCCTGAGAGATGAACCATGACACTGTTTGTATCCTCCATGCCAGCTGCTGCCTGTGTCTCCTTCCTCCTGTGCGACGTCACTCTGAGTGAAGACACCAGGGCCTGTCAGTGTGGCCAGATCAGGGTGAAATGGCTGAGGAGTCACCTAAATGTGTCCTGTTAAGCTGCCTGAAGAGACTAAGGGCAGAGAGCTCATCAAGCCCCCAAGACCTCCTTGACGAGAGCAGGAACCTCTGTACCCTGGACACTCAGCTAGAATCATGAACAGACAACTGTTCACCCATGTGAATTCACATCTGCACTGCAACATCCTGCCTCATCCCAGGCCATTTGACCTGTTAGGTCCCTCTGACACTAGAACAAGGAGCTCAGCATCATGTCCCTGGCCTGTCCACACCTCTCCTTGGTCCCTGTTGTGGAGCTCATTGCAGGAAGATGAGGCAGAAGCAGAGAAGCAGGATCTTCACAGCCATTACCCTGAGGGCCATCAGAAACACCTCTGCCAGGGGCCCTGATTCCCCTGCAAATAAATGGGATGAGGCTGATTCACCTGCTAAACCACAATCCTCAGTCTTTCTTCTCTTATTGGGAGATGGACTTGGGTTCTCCAGAACCCTCCTGCATCCATGAATGTGGGGCATGATCAGTTCAGGCCTCACCCCACCCCCTACCAAGTCTGTCCTGCAGTGAACAAAGGATTCAGGCCGTGAGGAAGCCAAGTCCCATAGCAGTGTGTGAGAATGAGCAGAGCACACTCCATGCCCTGGTGGCCCCAGGGTAGGACTTGCTCAAAGACCTGGTAGCTGAAGGTCATGGAGAGTGGTCTGGGGTACTGCCTCTTGACACTCACTTTGCAGGGAGATGCTCAGAGAGAAGTGCTGGGAGCCCAGAGGGTTCTGAGCTCGGCAGGTGAATTCTCTTTCATCCCAGAGGTGCACTTGGGGCAGTTCCAGCACCCCAGGTCTTGAGGACTGTGAAGGGCTCAGGGTCAGGCTCCCCTGGGTCCAGCTCAGCCTGGCAGAGGGATTGCTGTCGACAGCACAGACAAGGCGCAGAGACTCGCCCTCCAGGACTGAGAGTAATGAGCCATCCTAAGCGTTGTGGCTGATTTTGAGAAAGAGACAGAGGATCAGAGAAACAGAGAGATCTGAAGAAAGAGGAAGGACATAGAAAGAGACTGGTGTGTGAACTGACAGAGATGAAGGGCAGAAAACACACACTGTCACCTCTCATTGTTGGGAATGTTCACTTGTCTGTCCTTCAGGAAGACAATCTGGCCACATCACTCTAAATGAGAAAGAACATATGACACACTTCTATTTTGCTTTTAGAAACTAATATCACTGACTAAGCTGTTGCATGTGAAATTAAATACGAGGTTATTCACTCTAGCATGTCTGTGGTGGAACACAGTTAATGTCCTGACTTTCCATGAGAAGAAGATGTCCACAGAATCAGGACCCATCTGTTCAATAGATACCACACAGTCCTGGAGGAGGGTAGGACAGTCCGTTCTGCTGACGTCAAATGGCCCCACAGATCCTTCTGGTGAACACAGCAAGGCTCAGAGATGCCTGGGCAGACATGGGTTGATTCTGGTGAGGGGGATGGGTACCTGGGGGCAGACTCTTGCTGTGCTTTTGGATTTTAACCCAAGTGACTCCATCACCTGTCCAGAACGACTTTGGTCAGAACTTTTGAGGGAAATAAAAGTCGAGAGAGGAAGTATGTTCAGGAGACTGATGATGAGGGCCTCAAGGCTGGTCCTGCTATGTGAATTACACCCTGTCCTTGTTTGGGCTGAGGAGGGCATGTATCTAGAATTCTGAGGGCAGTGAGGAGTGGATGGGGCAGGTGCTCAGGGGACCATGTGGGTTGAGGGTGGGAAGAGGTCCTGGGTTCACCCACAGGGAGGTCTCTGGTGACCAGGTGCATCCAGGATAAGGAGGAGCCCTGCCCTGATCTGAAGACTTTGCTCCCCCACCCAGGGAGTGGGCTCTACCCTACCTGTGTCATTTCCTTGGAAGATAGACACAGTCAAGTTCTGGGGAGCATCTGGACAGAAAGGCACAGCAGATCCACATCAGTTTGGAGGTGGTGAACACTGACCCAGTCTCCCAGGAGCTGCATAGATGGGGAAGGGGGAGCCAGTGTCCTCCTGACTCCCACTCAGAGCCCAGATTCCAGGACCCAGCACTCCAGCCTGATCCCCATCCCACTGCCCTCAGGGATCCCCCTGATCAGGAACCTGGGCCCAGCTATCACAGGACACATTGAGATAGACGGTTCTTGTCCTGGTCACACCAGCTCGAGGCAGGGTCACCTAACAGGTGAGGTTGGTGCCGTGGTCCTGGGGCTGCAAGATGAGGGTGAGCACTGAAAAAGTGGCACTGATGGGGCTCAGGACAAGCACGGAGGCTCCCATCCAGGATATTGTGGGAGACGATAGGCCCAGGCCACAGAGCAGGTCAGGTTGCTGGGATGGCCAGACACCAGGGTCTCTGGGATGATGATGGTGGTGGTCAGGTCTGATGAGGAGAGGAGGACAGGCAGGATCAGGAGGGAGGGCTTGAGGTGTGGCTCTGAGAGCTCAGACTCTGGTCCAGCTCCTCCCTGAGTCCAACATGCCACACCCCAACCCCCTCCCAGGAGAGGGATCCCATCTAAGCTCTGCCTTGTGGTGTCATGAACTTCCTCTTGATTGCTCCAGGAGCTGGTGCTTTACCTGTCACATGCACAGAGAGCTGGGGAGAATTGTAACTGTATTTTATCTTTCCTCTCTCCACCTGAAAGAAGTATGTTCCCTGGTCACTTCTCCTGGCATCTCTGATGCTCAAGGAGCAGTTGTTGGTCTGGGGGGTCCCCAGGGAGGTGGAATCAGCCCTGGGTCTCCTTCTGCACTTGTTGCTTGTTTGTGGCCACTGGATAGTCTCTATTTATGTTGAACCCTTGTCAGAACCAGTGTCCATGGACAGGGATGGAATCATCCCAACATTCCCAGGGATAGAAGACCCTGCAGGGCACAAGGACGCACAGACCCTCCTGTATCGTCATCGACTCAGGCACTTCCAACCAGATTCTTGGATCCTGAATTGGTTGCTCTGCGGGGAAACAGGGGTCACTTCTGCCCCAGCATTCACTGTCCCTCCCTCTGTCTGCCCACAGAAGTGGTGACAGCATCACTGAAGTAGAGAGCTCTGGGGTCCCTGTGTGAGCTGAGAATGGGAGACCTGTGGAGAGGAGGTGTTAGACTTACAGAGGCTAGGAGGAGAAGAAGACCTCGGCAGTTCTCAGAAGAGGAACCTCAGCTCAGACACATACATGGTCAGAGCTCTGGGTCCCCACACAGAGCTAGGGGAGCTCCAAGCCCCAGAGACTCATGCAGAGGGGAGCAAAGTAGGATCAGAGACTATGTCCTACCTCCCACTTTGGGGCATCCCTAGAGCCCCAGAGCCTGGACTAAACATGTAGTACCTGCCTGCCAGGTCTATGGGCCTCCTTGGAAATCCCTCCTGTCTTTTGGGGGCTCAACGGGAACACCAGAGGATCTCTGAGACCTGCGGGATGGACAGGGCCATCATCTAAGTGTCCTGCTTCCCAGGCTGAGGTGCCTCTGGGGCCTCTTATTTTCCACCAGGGAGGGTCCTTCCCTGGCCTGGCCTGAGAATCACAGTGTTGTCTGGATCTAAGGGCCGCAATTGGGGAAGATTCTATCCCCGTGGGCATTTGACGTTTAGTGGTGACAGTTTCTACCTTCTCACTAGATGGGGGTAGGGTGTTGTTGTGGGCATCTGGAGTATAGAGGATGCTGACCACACCCTGCCGAGCACAGGACAAACTCAGTTAGAAAGAGGTCTCCAGACCCAGCTGTCAATAATGCCATGGTCAGGGTGAGATGAGGATGTTGGGTGTGTGGGTCAGGGCTGGTGAGGAGAGGGGGACATGCAGGATCAGGAGGGAGGGTCTGAGGTGTGGCTCTGAGAGATCAGGCTCTGGTCAAGCTCCTCCCATGAGCCTGATACACTTCACCCCATCCCCTCCCAGGATGTGGATCCCATCAAGTCCTGCCCATGGCCCTCCCCTTTGCTGCTCCTGAAGCCCGTGTATTACCTGTCACATGCAGAGAGAGAGCTAGGGAGAATTGTAACTGTATTTTATCTTTCCTCTCTCCACCTGAAAGAAGTATGTCTTCTGTTCACTTCTCCTGGCATTTCTGATGCTCAAGAAGCAGTTGTTGTTCCGGGGGTTCCTGAGGAGGTGGAATCGACTCCTGCACTTCTCGAGTTGTGTTGTTTGTGGCCACGGGAGAGTCACTGTTTGTATCGGCCCCTTGCTGGAACCAGTGTTCATAGACAGGGATGGGGTCATCCCAGCACTTCCAGGGAAAGAAGATCCTGCAGGGCACAAGGACACACAGACCCTTCGGCACTGTCACAGACTTGAGCACTTCCAGTCGGATTCTCGGATCCTGAGTCGGGTACTCTGTGGGGAAACAAGGATCACTTCTGCCTCAGCCCTCAATACCCCTCTCTCTGTCTGTCTACAGAGGTGACCCCTGCATCTTTGAGTCAGAGGTTCCTGGGCTCCTTGGGTGAGCAGAGAAGGGGACGTGAGTGGAGGGGAAGGGCTGGGAACTCACAGAGGCTAGGAAGAACAGGAGACCTTGGCCCTTCCTAGAAGAGGAACGTCAAATCTACATGTGATCAGGGCTCATCCTCCTCTCCATGGCCCAAAGACTCCAGAAACACAGACAGAAGGGAGCAAAGGTCATGCCCCACCTCCTACTTTGGGGCTTTCTTGGAGTACAAGAGTCAGGTGCACACGTGGGGTCCTGCCTGTCAGGTCTATGGACCTTCATGAATGTTCTTCCTGTCTCTTAGGGACTCAGTGGAAAATCCTGAGGACCTCTGGGACATGGGATAGACAGGACCAGGATCTTAGAGTCTTGCTGCCCAGTCTGAGGTGCCTCTGGGCCTCTTACTTTGTCCCAAGATGGTCCCTCCCTGGCCTGAGAGTCATGGTGTTTTCTAGGCCTAAGGATTGCAATTGGAGAAGATTCTACCCACGTGAGCCTTGGACAATATGTGGTGACAGTTTCTACTGTCACACTAGGTATGGGTGGGGTGGTGCTGCTGGCATTTACTGCCTAGAAGATGCTGCTAACACTCTGCAGAGCCCAGGAATGAAGGGACGTGCATCCCCATGTGTCAACAATGCCAATGTCGAGCGGGATGAAGATGTCTGGCGTGCCAGAGTTGGTGAGGAGAGGGGGACATACAGGATTAGG
Source organism: Tarsius wallacei (assembly GCA_963574415.1). Classification (NCBI taxonomy): domain Eukaryota; kingdom Metazoa; phylum Chordata; class Mammalia; order Primates; family Tarsiidae; genus Tarsius; species Tarsius wallacei. Next base: position 27,483 of record CAUYQG010166377.1, read on the forward strand.
ATGGAGGGTCTGAGGTGAGGCCCTGAGAGAAGCTCAGACTCTGGTCCAGCTCCTCCCCTGATCCCAACACGCTTCTCCCCAAACCCCTCCCAGGGTGGTGGTTCCATCCCATCTTGGCCCTGCAGCCCTAAGACCTTCCTCTGTGGACACACCTGGAGCCTGAGCCTTACCTGTCACAACCATGAAAAGTTGGGGAGAATTGTAAGTGTGTTTCATACTTCCTCTTTCCACTTGAAAGAAGTATGTCCCCTAGTCCTTTCTTCTGGCGTCTCTGATGCTCAGGGAGCAGTTGTTAGTCCGGGGGTCCGCAAAGAGGTGGAATCGGCCCTGGGTCTCCTCCTGCACTTCTTGAGCTGGATCGTTTGTGGCCACTAGAGCATCCCAGTTTGTATTGGCTCCTTTCTGGAACCAGTAGCCATAAGCTGGGTCAGAATTAGTCCAGCTTATCTGGGTGTAGGAGAAGGAGAAGGAGCAGGACACAAAAACACACAGGCCCTTCTGCACCACCACTGACGTCTGCAATCTCAGCCTGTAACCATCTTTGAACTGTCCCTGTCCTTCTGTCCCCTCCATCCCCCAGAGCAGGGGCAGCAGCAGCAGCATGTCTGAGTTGGTGGTTCCAGGGCTGCCGGGAATGTCAACTGTCCCTGTCCTTCTGTCCCCCTCCGTTCCCCAGAGCAGGGGCAGTAGCAGCAGCATGTCTGGGTTGGGAGGTTCCAGGGCTGCCGGGAATGTCCATTCTTCAGCGTTCTTCTCTCAGTAACTAAGAGCTCAAGTCTCAGAGGAGACCCCACAGGAAGCCGGGGTGAGGCCAGTACAGTAACCTCCCCAGAGGAGGAACTGCACACTCAGACACTGTCGGGGACGGGTCAGCACTTGGAGATAAACCTTACCCACCCGTGTTCACTCCTGGATCACTGAGGCCAAATCACACCCATACAGAGCTCCACCCTGGCCTGCCCGTCTCACCTTTCCCCTCTAGTGATGTTTTCTGCAAAGTCAGAATGGGTCCCCTCTGGCCACCACCCTGAGTCACAGGCTGTGGATATTTGTGCATTTCAGGGGAAGTACTCAGGGACAGGAGAGATGGGGGCAGGTGAGGTGAGCACAGTTTCTCCTCCCTCCCTCCACATCCATGAGAGGGACAACCCCTCTCTGCACAATGAGGCTAACATGCCAGACCTGGACACTGTCCCCAAGGAGTCACAGCAAGTGTCCTATGTCTGAGCTCCTGTGCAGGATTCTACCCCTTAAGTTGGAGATTGGGTCTCAGGAGGACTGAGCAATGGCCCTGGAGCTGTGGAACTGAGTGTTCTGTGTGTCGACACATGCCAAGAACACCAGAGGCCTGGGAGTCTGAGGTTGTGACTGTTGAGTAGTAGGATTTGAAGGGACAAGAGTCAGAGGGAAGGGTGGGGTTTTGAAAGAAAAAGACATTTCTTTCTCCTCATAGCTCTCTGGTCACCAGGTGAGACTTCCACCCCGCTGTCAGTTCACTGAGCCACATGTCCCCTGGTCACTCCAGAGTATGTCATGTCTGTTTCTTCCAGGGCTTTGCTCCTTAAGGTTCTGGCCCAAGAGTCCTGGTGCACAGAAGATTGGAACAAGGACATCATCTTTGGGTCTGTCCCTGCAAGGATGTCAGGAATTCATGATTGAAGAAACAGGCCCAAGAATTCAAAAGGAGTGTATTTCTAACCCTGTGATTGGGATGGGAGGAGGAGCGATATCGGAGAGGGAGCCTCCTTATATCCATGACCAGTTTCTTGAAATTTGATTGAGGAGACAATGAGACATAGACATAAAAGTGACCCCAAAAGGACAACTCAGTGATTCACTAAAATGCACACCTTCTGGAAATAGGGCATTGAGGGAACCCAGGTCCCCCAACACGTGTCCCCTTTTTTTATGGTCCATGCCTCCTCTTGGAGCCATGAGCCTCATTTAATGCTAATTGTCTCCCTGCTTTTCTATGTGTTTTATCATCTGAGCACATGACCTTGAATTCTATGAATTCGCACATGTTTTCCGAAGACCTTGTACATATAAAAAAATTGCTGTCTGTTTCCTTCCACTCAGCCTCATGGATCTTCCCGTCCGATGTTGTACCCTAACATTGTCCATAAACTGGAGTAGATTAACTTATTCAAAACAGGAGGGGACAGACATTTCCTCATGGTCAGGATGCCAGCTGGTGACCCCTAGTGAGGGAGGAGAAGGTCATATCTGGCAGTGAGTGCCTTGGGGAGACTGAGGATGGGATCATTGTTGAGTGAGTCATTCATTTCTTCCACATTTCTGGGACTCTATCTCCTTTCTGTTTACCCATTTCCTAAAATATTTACACTAATAATGGTTACCCTACTGGATGATGTGATAGGTTAAATAATGGTCCTTCAATATGTCCACCTGTAGGTAATTTACCCAAGTGGCACATGTGTGATGGTGGATTGAGGAGACAAAGAATCAAAAAATTATGGTTTCCTATTGAGTTCCTCTAAGGGGCAGAGCTTGGGTAGATGTGGATACAGAAGGGAACCTCAAGAAGATGCAGGCTTGACCTCGTCCAACTTACTTTTGGATACAAGAAGCAGACAATCAACAATAAGCAGGTAATTATCTAGCTGGGAAATATTGTTTGATGGATGGGAATAGATGCATTGAGAGAGAGACTAATGGGTTCAGGAATCCATAGTGTTGTTAGGAAATAAAGTCTGGACCCCACAGTAAGTGGATGTATGTAGGATAGGGTAGACTGACACAGCCTGGTTCTCAACTGGTTCTTCTCAGCTTCTTCTTCGTCATTGGATGCTCCTGTGCTCACTCTTGGACTTCTCTACCTTATATCAATTTCCCCTTTTTCAGAAATTTTTTTTTGAGAAAGCAGGATTTATTGAAAGGACAGAAAAGCTCCCACAATGGGAGGGGATCTGAAAAGTTTTAAATGTGGTGAAATACACGGAACACAGATGTCATCGTTGTACCTATTATAAATGAACAACTTAGTACCGTTAGGCATACTCACATGGTTGTGGACCAGCTTTGAGAACTCTTTCATATTGCAAAACTGAAACTGTGTCTGCCTGAAATAGCATCTCCCTCTTTTCCTCTCAGCTCCTGGCACCCCCTACTGCACTTACTGTCTAGGAAGGTGACTCCACATGTCATCACATGGAAGTGGAATCCTACAGTGTTTGACTTTTCATGACCAGCGCATTTCTCTTAGCAGGATATTTTCAAGGTTCACCTGCATTGCTCCACGTATCAGAATTTATTTCCTCTCATGGGTTGAATCCTGTACTACTGCATGCACAGACTACTTCTGCTTTCCATCCATCTGTTTAGATACACTTGGTTGCTTCCCCTCTTGGCTCTGTTAAATCATTTTGCACTAGGAAAATGTACACCTTGGTGTCCCTCCATCTATGGTGGAGGCGGTCCAGAACCTCCTTGGGTGCCACAAACTGCAGAGATTCCTAATCCCAATATACAGTACAAGCTTTCCTAGATACACAGACCAATGATTAACTTTAATTTACAAATTAGCACAATATAAGATGAAGAACAATAAGTAACAATTAAATGAGCAATCTTAACAACCTATTATCATCAAGGTTATGCAATTTTGGTCTTTCAGACAAACTAGCTCAGTGTCTTGTCCCTCAGGTAAGAGAAAACACAATATCAAAGGCCTAGATAAGGAAGACAACTACCTAAAAGTTGTAAGCTGTTATGGTCACTATAATCTCAACATGTCTCATCGGCACCCGTCTCTTGGTGTCCAACACTTGTATCCAGCTGTCTATGTGACTTCTCCAATTATCTGTTGTGTGATCCCTCAAAATTAACATCCTCCCTCAAGATCCTCTTTCTACAGACTTCTATGGGCACAGTTCCTTCCTTCCAGGTGCTCAGGGGGAACATTTTGGCATCATCTTTTTTTCTCCTTTCCCCTCACTGATCACATCCTTTAGAAACTCATCTGAATTTGGCCTTCCACACACCTAAACATGTCCTCACCCTGCCTCCCTGGTTCAAGCCTCAGCCCTCCTCCTGGATGATCCAGTGGTGCCTTCTGAGGCTGTCATGGCCAACTCGGGCCTGTTTTGACCAAGGTGGCCATGGGGTTCTGTTGGAGGGAAAGTCCAGGTGTGTCTCTGCTCACCCAAAGGCTCCAGATTCCTGTGTGGCTTCAGGGCCCCACGTGGTCTGCACTGTCCTTCCTGCTGCTCCCTCCTCCTGCCTCCCACTGCCTCAGACCTGGGCCTCCAGGTATGTCCACAGCTCCCAGGCCCAGGAGACCCTTTTCTTAAGCAGACACAGAGCCTGCATCCTCGACACTCCACGTCTATACCTGACATCACCTCATCAACCATCGGACCAGAATCTGTACCTGGATTGTCAAAAGGACCCTTTCCAGCATGGTTTTCTTCCCAACATAGATCACAAGCCCACAGGCTCTCATTTCATTATAATTTTTTTCTGGTCTCTAAAATGACAGCAACTTAATGACAGATATCTTTTTTCTGCTTTTATTTGATCAAATATTTATTACATAATATTTGCCACCTTAACACTCTCTAGGGTACACTTCAGTGGCATCAAACACATTCACATTGTTGTGCAACCATCCCCATTGTCTATCTTCAGAACTTTCTCCTCATCTCGAACAGAAACTCTGCACCCATTGCACAATCACTCCCCAACCCCTCGCCCTTTCCCAGTCTCTGGGCTGCATTCTGTTTTCATTCCTGATGAACTTGCCTATTCTAGGTAGGTCAAATAGGCAGTATCATATACTATCTGTTGTTTTTTGTCGGCTTCCTTCACTTTGCCCATTGTTTCAAGGTTCAATTGTGTTGTACTCTGGATGAGAATTTCATCCATTCATTTTTAAGGCTGGTGTCCCATTTTATGGACATAGAACATTTTTTCTATCCATTCACTGGTCCATGGACACAGGGGTCTCTTCCACCTGTCAGCTCCTCTAAGCAGTGCTGTGAAGGACACTGGTGTACACCTACCTGATTAAGTCCATGCTTTCGATTCGGGGGAAGTATCTAGGATTGGAATATAGGTATCAAATGTGGTGATTCTGTACTCAAATTTCATAGGAAAAAAACATTATAAAAGGAATCTTTTAAAGGTTTTCCACAGGGTTACACCAATTTAGATGCAGTGCAAAAGGCTTCAAGTTCTCTATACCCATGCATACAATTAGGAGTTCTGTTTTAGTTTTTTTTTTTTTTTTTGAGTTAGAGTCTTACTCTGTCACCCAGACTGGAGTGCAGTGGCCGCTCCCGGCCACCGCAGTCTCGACCTGCTGGGCTCCGGTGATCCTTCCGCCTCAGCCTTCCAAGTAGCTGGAACTACAGGCACGCGCTACCACACCCAGCTAATTTTTTGATTTATTG
>CAUYQG010166378.1:0-41177 GCA_963574415.1 Tarsius wallacei
TGAGGACCCCCCGGCCGCAAAGTGAGTCTGGGCAGCTGGCCCTTCTGTCTTCCGCCTTTGCTGTTTGATATGATTGAAGAATTCTGTGCAGTCGTGGAAGAAGAAAATAGCATGTCTATGCAAAGTACTCACAGCTATCAGGGATGTCATTGTTCATTTTTCTATTTCCCACTATGCCGTCTGACCTTTTCTAACATATGCAATGGTTAAACTCTGAAGCACATCAAGAATGCTTTCTTTCACTTGGTTATAAGTTACTAGATATTGCTTGAGTAAAAAATGATATAAGTATATTCACCTCTGATTTAGAATTATGTAGTTTAGTGTTTAGACATAAGGTTTTTTAGAAGCACAAGTTTATAGTGAGTTCATTATGAGTTCACTGTAAGTTCTAACACTTATCTAGGAGTTATGTAGGTGATTATAACCCTGTTTTCACAGATTTAGGATGAAGATTAATCATTAAGGTTTTTTACTTAATTCAATAGTTAAAATTCTAAGTTACCGTTTATAGAGTAGGCTTCCACTGAATTCATAATATACTAATTGGATACTTTTATGATAAATTAACTAAATACAGAAAGCAACCTTGGGGGCCTGGGAAACATCACTAAAAGCTTCTTTTGAGTTTTCTTTAGAAATAAACACTGCAGGATAAGAAAAAAGTAACGAAGACACTTGGACAAGAGAGGCGATTACGAAGCTTTGAAGGTCACAGAAGCCCCAGAAAGAAAACTCCTGATACATGGAGAAATGCGCACTTGGAAACTTTCTTGAGACATTTCAAGGACTGTAATTCGGGACTTTGAACTAAAACTATCATTTTTGGCTTTATGATAAAGACTCATTAACTGAAAGTAGATGGTGTTCTTGGCCTGTCTGTCGCTTCTAGACCACTAGACGGTGGTAACTTTTAGAGCATATGTACGTGAAAGAATTTTCTTTGTCTTGCCCCTTTGCAAGTGGTATAAAAACTCTGTGTTAACTAACATTAAATTGGCATTCTGTCCAGAAGCAGGTGTCCATCTATATCATTCTGTTGTAAGTTTCTTCATTCGCCTACCGTCCCTCCTTCAGGAGTCCCCAGACCCGGCAGGGACAGTACCCCCGCACTAGAGTCTACCACCAGCAGTGCAATGCAAATATTGCTATACAAAATGTGTATACACTAAATGGTTCTGATTAGAATCAGAAATACTAAATAGAAGATTTCTTTGTCTTTATTCTTTGCATTTTAGCATGAAAAAATGTTTGCTAAAATTTAGTAATAAAAGAATAACATAATTTTTGTGGAGAAAAAACTAAAGTTTAAAAGGCAAAATATTGTTTGGGATAATTAATATGATGTAGGCTGTTGGGAGCATTATACATTACATTTTAATTATTTAATAATAGTCTACAACATGGGGCTCATATCCATGCGCAAGCATACTCAAAGAATATGTGATTAAACTCTCTGTTACATCTCCAAGATATTCTGCTTGAAAAGATGCTGTGATTGATTACAAGTCTGCAAACCAATATCCTCTTGCATCAAAATTCAAGTGCTTTCCCGTAGTAGAGAAGGGTGTTATGGCAGATGTCATCCAACTGCTTTGTAACTGCATGATCGATGGTGCGAATGGTGATTGATGTTATTGACATGTCATGACACCTAAAATAGAGTGTGTGTGTGTATCAGGGGGAGGGAGATGTTCATATTTGGATGAAAAAATAAAGGCAAAATTATAGGGCTTAAAAAATAATTGACAATAGAAAAGCAGTGAAGTTCATATGAATGTAATCGGTGTTTTTGGAAAAGAAGAATACAGGTCCAGTTAGAAGTATGCCTGCAGAGAAAAGAAAGGCTTTGTTTTACTAAGCAGAAAATATATGTGGCTTTCCTTTTTTATGTTTATATTTTACTTGGTTTCATTACATATGTAGGAGTGAGGGTAGAAATTGATGTTGAGCATGAATGTTCTCTTGTTTAACAGAAATGACATTTTATGTCACACTTCACTAGTGGAGGAATGAGGAAAAAGAAAGATTGAAGAACTTAAAGTTAAAAAGTAAATTGCATTTGGTGTAACAATTTTGAACCAAATTTTATTCAAAATATAAGATTATATTTAAACTGTAAAACAGGTAGAGAGAAAAATGTATTAGAAGACTATTGATATTAATTTTGTATATTCAATTTAGAAAAACTTATTGTAAACTTAATTTAAGAATGAGAGACCGGGCGCAGTGGCTCACGCCTATGATCCCAGTACTTTGGGAAGCAGAGGTGGGAGGATTGCCTGAGACTAGGGGTTTGAGACCAGCCTGGGTAACTTGGCAAGACTTCGACTCGTTAATTAAAAAAAAAAAAATTTAGCCAGATGTGGTGGTGCCTGCCTGTAGTTTCAGTTTCTTAGAAGGCTGAGACAGAAGGATTGCCTGAGCCCAGCAGGTCAAGGCTGCGGTGGCCATGATCATGCCATTGCACTCCAGCCTGGGTGACAGAGTGAGACTTCAACTAAAAAAAAAAAAAGAAAAAAAAAAGAAGAAGGAAAAATTAGCTCAGTAAATAAAATCTTTTAAATGTAAGTAATTTTACAGCAGCTACATGAAGAAAAAAGCCTGATACACATTACTGAAAAAAGAGAGGGAAGAAGGAACATGATCTCAAGATATATTTATACAGGGAATGATGCTAAATGCAGATAAAGTCACTACATATGAGAGAGGAGGTAGTCAGAAGCTGGCTAGGCAGATAGACAGGGGGGGTCTGAAGGAGAAGAAACACTTGTGAGAATGCCACTGCACTACTCCCATTACATAACTAGCAATTGAAAATGTGGTTAATGTGGTTAACAACATCCTCTTAAACCAGGATGTTTTGTTCAAAGGGACTTTTTACCATTTGAATACAGGCGCAATAGCTTACCTAAGTGTCCTAACTTGACCTAAGCTTATTATAATATCATTAACATGACATTAGCATTGGGCTTTGATACCCCCCACCACCACCCCCCCCACTCCCGTGGGCTTTCCTGTTGTACTTATGGGTAATAATCAATATGGAGTAACTCTGGACAGCGGCTCACATGTGCAGTAAAGGCTGGAACCAGGAAACCACTAGGAGAGTGAGAGTTGGGTAAGATGCAAATTAGTAAATTCCCCTAGACGGGAGAGAGAAAAACTCAGAACACTCCCCCACTGTGGGTAACCTATTTTGAGCCCCCTCTCTTTCTCTGGAGAGCTTTATTACTTAATCAACTCCTTCTTTTACTCATTTTTTTGGTGTCTGCTTTCCTTAATCTTCTTGGTTATGAGACAAGAGCATGAGGTTGCCGGTCTAGGTCCACAGTGGAGTTGAAAACTCCTGCAACACACAGACATTAAGTATTTTATTTCTCCAGGATGTTTTCAATTGAGAGGCAGCTGCTGATTATTTTCCTAGAGAGACATAAAAATATTCTTCCTTTGTTGTTGCATTCACGTAGAAGTCACAAACAAAATAATACAAAAAGTGCACAGAATATTGCATTGCCAGTTAGATAATATGGCTAATTTTCATACTTAAGAAACAAGCTCTTGAAATTCTACAAAGAAAACAATCACCTAAATGACACAATGAGAGATTTATTTTTGTTTATATTTGTGTATATCTACAAATTTTTTTTTTAAGTTACAAAAGCAATATCTAAGACATAGTGAACAATAATCTTGATGCAGGACTTGTTCCATGATACATATGTATTTTGGAATCTATAAATACACACACACACACACACACTGCACTTAGACCCACAATGACCATACAAGGTAACTCTAAATAAATCTAATTCTGTAAGCAAATTTATAAAATACTATGATGTTAAATATTCTGCATTAATTTTGGGAGTTGGTCACATAAATTTTAAATTTGAAAGGCTATTTTTTTTATTGATTTAACAGACTGAAATTTTTCTAAATAAAAGTAAAATTTGATGCAGTATATAGGCAACCTTAATCCAGATGACAATATTTCAGCAGCCAATCCTGAAAAGATGATTTGGGATGCAATCCAGTGCTACTGGTAACAGTATACATCACTGAAGATAAACCCAGAACAAATAACATGCTTGATGCTTCTAATTCCTTAAAATCAACATAAAAACCTTGCAAACTATTTCATGCCAGGTTTGACAGGTGGTGATAGTGTTTGAGGAGACATAGGATATACTGCAGTGATAGCAATGAATGGTGCAGCATGTGAGGCATGCTTGGGTAGAGAGCAAAACAAGCCTGAAGAAGTTAAATTGAAGTGTTTTGTAGCTTACTGCTTTGCTGAGCTGCCTTTAAACTGCCTTGAAAGATTTTCCACTTTTGGAAAGGTTTAGAGATTAGCAATGTGTAGAGTGGCATTCAGATGAAAATATAAATGGTAATTATAAAAAATTAAAAGTTTAAAGAGAATAAAAAATTCTGCTCAAATGAAGGTTTATAAAAATCTGTGACCTTACTAGCTTTGTGAAATTTTTGTAATGCTTCATGTTTAATAATTCTACTAATTACAGGTTTTACTTTGTCTCTGTTTGCATTGTAAATTCCCTCCTGTCCATATTCATATCAAAGGGCTTCTTAATGGTGTTTTCTTTGATATATGAATTCAGATAAGAAGTATCATTTTTAGAATTATGGGAAACTCTGCAGTAGATAGTATTATGATAATCAGAATAAAAATAATAATTTAATAAAGTATTTGTGTATTAGCTACTAAGTATAGAAACACACTAGATGTTCAAAATATGCTTCCACAATTGAATTTTAAAATTAGGCAAAAAATAATATTAATAATTAATAGTTAATAATTTTATTAATAATAAAAGAATATTATACATTGAAAAGATAATCTGTACAAATCACAATGTGTTTATGTAAATTTCATGTACTTATTTTTTTGAACAAGAAAAATGTTTTTACTCTTCATCTAAGAGTAAAATTGATAAATGTGCTTCTAGTCTTGTGCCTGGAAATCATTCTAAAATCAAGTGAGATTAGATTCTCTCTTTGCTTCTATTTGGAGCACTTCCTATGACTTTTGGAAGAATTCCTATATCTTTATGTTTCTTCAAATCAATATAAAATTAATATTCCTTTACTGCATTTCTATTCAAACTGCAAATGATGCTCAATGAAAGGTTTCCTCCAAAATATTTAAGTCATGTTCCACGCCTCAGGTTCTCAGGTAATTTATATTTAAGAAATGCTTAAGTAAGATTTTTATGCACACCATAATCAGATGATAAAATTAAAACAATTCAATTTTTTTCTAGATTCCCAAACTTCCAGATAAATTTAGGTACAGATCTTCATTTTTAGAAAAGGTAGAAAAATCAACAGTCACAGACCAAACAATCAAACACTCAGGAATAATTTGTTAATTTAGTTTGTAATCATATTCAAAAGATGAACATGCTACAATAATATTATTTGAAAGTTATTCTCAGTTATTATATCATGGTAACTATAGGCATGAATACTCACTTTGATTCTTCTTTTGAGTAGTTTTATGACCTTGGACAATTTTCTTACTTGCAAATGAGCTATTTTGAAAGTTCCTATGTCTCCAAATGTGTGTATTGTCTCTTTATAGAGCAGCAATAGGGCAAAAATTTAAGCCAATATACAGAGCTTCATTTTATTTTATATGTTTACTTTTTACTGCAACCCCAAAACAGAATTTTATTGGAGGACAAGTCTTTATATAAGCAATCATCTGTTCATCCGGAATGACATCCCTTGGACAAAGCATCTGATGACATTAAGGATATGGTGAAAGAGCTATCCTTCTCTGTCAGAATCTTGCTCTCCTGAGAGAAGTTTCAGCTTAATGAACAAAAATATAAACCATGTAGAACTTCATTTTATTTATTGTTTCAAAATATTGATTTTTGAGAGCATTCAATCTCATCTTTGTAAAAGATTGTAGTCAAGGATAAAGAACAAATACAAAACTTTGAAAAAAAGTGTTATAAAAAGCAATTATGTTTCTATATTTTAAAAAAGGAATTCAATCAACAAGCAGCTACTTATTTTATATCCAAAATGCTTTACTTTTTATTTTATTGAATATTTTCAATACTTTTTTCTTAAAAAATTTTTTAATGAAGTTCAATTACATAAACTTTTATTGGGAAAATATGAATGATTTATAGTATTAATTCTATTCTGGAAGTTCTCATGTTTAATCTTTATGTATACATTTTCTACATAGCCTAATATTCATTATGCATATCAATGTTTTTCAGTTTTTCTTTGATTTTTATTTTCTATGTAATAAATATAAATGTATTTGAATAATTTGTTAGAAAGGTAATTTTTCTCCTTCTGTCTTATAAAATGGAAGGCCACTGAAAATACAATGTAAAAATTGGCATGCATTCAAGTCCATTGTTTGTTTAAAACATCACACAAAGTCACTTAAAAAGAGCCATTTGTATCCTGTTGTCACTGCAGCAAACATTTTGAGAGAGCAATCAAGTATAAATGCACAAAAAAGTTCATACAATTTTTAATTTATAAATACAACTCTGTGCAAAAGACGAGGTTTTACACTAATTTATTCAGTAAGTAAAAGGTGAAATTTTCCATAATTATATTTCATAAATTGATTTATTTTTTTATTTCTTTGTAACTAGACTTCATGATTAAATCATAAATATAGAAGATGACATGTTAGCAAGCATAAAAAAAAAAAACCAATTCTTCTTCAATTGAGTAGCATCCAATATCACAACCAAGCAACACTGAGTAAAGTTGTGAATTTCACCCTGTAAATCATGATTAGATTTGAGTGTGATCCTTTAATGATCTTAAATAATGAATTTTCTTCTGGTGTTCAAGCAGTAGGACAGGTCCCTGTGGTGGGAACATATGTCTGTCTTTAAAACTGCTGATTTGAAATGGTACCTCTTCAAATGTTCTCATTATAACCTTTCATAATGGCTCCATGTTTTCCTTCTAACAATGTTATCTAAAATGAATTTATTGTCTGGTTAAGAAGTCAATGACAGTCTCTGGAGATGACTTCTTAGACAGCAAATTTATTTTGGAAATTAATATTGTTAGAAGGAAAATATGGAGCCATTATAAAAGGTTGAAGGGATGCTCCCCACACAGTCCTAACTGACAGAGAAGAGAAAGCAATCTTAAATCTTGGCTTCTTTCCTCACACTGGCAATAAGGGTGCCAATAAGTGCTGATTATGATGGTGGTTTTTATGAGGTAGACACCTGTTAAGTAGGAACTGGACTGTGACCATCAACTCATTTCCCACACACCACTAAACAGCTCTCTGCTTCTAATGACTTTTGGCCAATGCTCATTTTTAAGCCAATAGTTCTAATATGGTCCAGGTCGGTATGACTATTTAAGTTCCCTACAGATGAGAATAAAACAGAATTGAAATGATCTCTTTGAGTGAAAATATAGTACAAAAATGGTATAACATTATAAAAATAATATTGGCTAAAATATTATTTTCTTTAAGAACAAGAAATATATACAAATGTGTATATATAACATGTCTATAAAACACACATGAGCTCTTAATTTTGCTGCCATATCTATGTGGAATTCTATGGAAAGACATACATGATCACACAGCAGAATTGCTGCAGACCCACCTTAATATTGTTACTATACACGTGCACACTCCTCCAAGTTTCTAGGTAGCACTCCTCAGGTCTAATTTCAGACATGTTAATTTTTTAGCCAAAAAAAAAATTCTATTTATTATTGTTTCTTTTTTTTTGAGTCGGAGTCTCACTCTGTCGCCCAGACTGGAGTGCAGTGGCCGCTCCCGGCCACCGCAGCCTCGACCTGCTGGGCTCCAGCGATCCTTCCGCCTCAGCCTTCCGAGTAGCGGAAACGACAGGCGCGCGCTACCACACCCGGCTAATTTTTTGATTTATTGTAGAGATGAGGTCTCGCTTGCCCAGGCGGGTCTCGAACCCGCGGGCTCAGACAATCCACTCACCTCAGCCTCCCAAGGTGCGGGATTACAGGCTGAGCCACTGAGCCCGGCTTATTATTGTTTCTTAATGCAGCAATTAAAGTCCTCCATGTTCCACCCAGTCTCTTTTTCTAAGCTTATTTTCAAATATCTCCATCTTTTTTCACACATATCTTCAATTCCAGAAATAACAGACTGACGGTTATTTTACTATAGACCTTGAGTATTCTTAACTACCTTTTCTTATCTTTTTATTCTCAGTTACTAAAAGTTTTCCTTCTAATTTCCTATCTAGAAAAGCCCTATTAATTTTATGAAGTCCTATTTATGTTTTCTCTATGTATTCTTTCATTGTTATGTTTTCTCTACATATTCTTTTTCCTCCTGTGTAGAATTATTACCTCTTTCTTTTGGATTGACATAGAAATTCACAACTTCTCTCATATCATTGACGAGTGAATATTTTCTCAAATATTTATATTTGTCCCATTACTTATATGCCCAAATAGACTACACATTTCATGGGTTCTGGAGCTATACCCTTAAGAACTGGTCAAGCAGAGACAATGCCATGTTCTAGCATCAATATGGGGCAAGAATGATACAAGATGAGGATCAGTAAATAATCCTAGGCAGTCAGTGAGTAAGAAGGAACACTCTTAAAAATACTTTTTGATTGTATTGTCTATATTTCTCATGGTTCATACAACATCTTTGATAATGATTTTAATCCTTTTCTTAGTACTTATGTAAAATATTCAACCTTAAAATTATTTGTTGAAAAGGTGTCATGTTTGGAAACTTCTCTCAGGCGGAAAGACTTGTCCCGTCATCTACTCTACATTCATTTGAGCCCAATACTATGCAAATATAAAATGAAATTCAGAGATGCTTGTTGATATGCTGTATTCTGAAGGATAAGTCTAAAATCCTGATGAAAATAAAATCTGCTCTGATTTTCACATTTATAAAACTGAGACACTATCTGACAACTGGACAGCAAAATGCAAATAAGCTTGCTGTGATTTTAAGCAGCTTTCCCTATAATTCAGATGTGCAGTGTGCATAAAGTCTCCTGTGCTTTCCACACATGTCCAAAGTAATTGTTTTAAATCTGATATAAACTTGCTCCCTTGTTCCAATATTAAAAATAGTATGATGGAAACTAAATTGGACTTGGAGGAAAAGATTGAGACCACCAAGCATTTCAGAATGACCCCAAAGACCATCTATCCTTCTGATTTGGAACTCACATTGGTGCTAAGACTGTGGTGGATCAGTTCCAGCCCAGACAACCCTGGTTTTATGTATATAGAAATAAAATGTGCTTTGGGTTACATCTAATCAGCTTAATAACAACATCAACATCTGCTCAATCTTACTGCTATTCCTAACCTTGGTTGGGTTCCTACTTTGCATCTTGATTTTCCTGAGTGCAGATTCTAACTCTCTCTCTTCCTTATTCACCACTAAATTTACTCTACCCAGATGAATAGTCCATTTTGTCTCCTGTGATATTTATGGAACTTAGCAATAATACTGTGCCTTGCTTATATTTTTATCTGTGCACTTCACATAGTGGCTTTGATTTTTTATTACTATCCTTTAGTATTTTGCTTTCCATATATATATTGTATGTATATACACACATATACACAAATATATATTTCTTATATTCTTGGTTTAACAAAATTGTTCATTTATCATTTATCTATTTCATGAGTCTGTGTTCTAGTGTCTATCTTCCTCCTTGTTGACCCTCTAGTGCTTGTATTAAATATCACTTCTGTTAATATCTATTAGAAGATATCTGATAATCAATATGTCCATCGATAAGATGTGTACCTCCTTTTAAAATATACTTGAATGTAATAGGCCATCTAGAAACATATAAATACAGAGGATCTCAGTTCCCACTCATGTCTTTTAATTTTCAGGATTCAAGCTGAATTAGTCTGACAGTTTAATAATAGTAATAAACTACCCTTACTTTTATAACTAGATTACTACAGGGTCTTTAGTCCCCTCCTGGAAACAGGTTCCACAGAGCCCATGTTTTGTAGTACCAGATATTCTGTCCTCAGTTAAAGCTTTTTGGATACAGATTGTGCACCTTACCCAATGCCAGCAAATCTACAGACTCATAAGTACTCGGTAACTTGTCTTAGTTTGAAAAGATGGCCAAACCAATCAGATTCTCCCTCTCTTCAGAATTTGAATTAGGAGAACAAATCAGCAATTAAAAATGAAAGGATGGCATGACATACAGTGACACCCATGGGAAAAAGTTTGAATATATGAAGAAACAGAAACCATGAGGAAAATGAGACAAAATTATGGGATAGGGCAAAGCTGCGAAGTAAATAAAATGCATATAAGGAACTGGATAATGGAAGATACTCATGGACAAAACATTAGTGAGGAAAGCAGTAAAGAGTTGGCTTCAAAATTCTTACTGTTGAAGTTTATTGAATTATAAAGAATTCTTTCAGTTTTAAAAGGAGAATCTTATCTTCATGAGATCCAGTGTGTTTCTTTTGTAGAGTTTTGCAATGGATTTCTACTTTCCTCATACCTACATACACATTGATTATATGAATATTTTATGCATATTTTTAAAGAATAATTTAAGAGCCAGGCTCCGTGGCTCAGTCTGTAATCCCGCGCTTTGGGAGGCTGAGGTGAGTGGATTACCTGAGCCCGAGGGTTCAAGACCCACCTGGGCAACTTGGTGAGACCTCATCTCTACAATAAACAAAAAATTAGCCGGACATGGTAGGCCTGCCTGTAATTCCCGCTACTCGGAAGGCTGAGGCGGAAGGATCGCCGGAGCCCAGCAGGTCGAGGCTGCGGTGGCTGGGAGCAGCCACTGCACTCCAGTCTGGGGGCGACAGAGTGAGACTCCAACTCAAAAAATAAAAATAAAAAATAAAAATAAATAAAGAATAACTTCAGTGTGTCTCTATTATTCTCAACTGAATGTGCCAAAATACAACACGCAGATGATTCTTTCCCTACCATCTATGCCTCCCCCATTAAAAAATACATGGCAAGTATTGAGTCACCTCTAAACATAACTATCTTTTTTCTTTTTGTATAAATGTTTTGTGATTTTAATTTCTGGACATTAAGCAATAATATGACATATATTTGAAAACTAGTAACTTAATATACTCATATATCTATGTAGGAGTAAATAATATTTTTTCCTTGGATCAGTTAAAAATGTCAAACTTAGCATTGTTAAAAGAGAATATGCTATTTTTATTAAAATATAAACTATATTTTATGTAATAACTTGTTTTAATTTGTCCTCTAAATTGAACTAAACCTATCATGCAATTTATAGACTGTGACTAGGAGACAGTTGTGAAATCTTGTGTTAGGTAGCACTATGCTGACCTCAATGATCCTTACCTGCTGATATTCATGCTCTTTTGTAATTCCCTTCCCTTGCATGTGGTCTAGTCTTATTGACTTGCTTCCAACAAATAGAATGCAGCAGAAGTAATGGGATGTTACTGCCCATTGTAAGATGCAAAGCGACTTTGACTTCCATTCTGCATATCCACTATTGTACTTGCTCACTAGCTCAGCTGCCCTGTAAAGCCTCACAGGACATGGAACTGAACAAAGTTACTGACCAACAACCGTGAGTTGAGGCCCTCAGTCCAACAGCCCAAAAGGGATCAAATACTGCCAATAACTATGTGAATAAGTTTAGAAACAGATCTTATCCTCATGAGTCTTCATATGTGAACCAACCTACCTCATGTTACACTTTGCTCACAACCTTATGAGGGACACCAAAGCAGAGGCAGCCAGATAAGCCAAGCTAAGTTTTCCTGACCCACAGAAACTATGACATAATAAATGTCTATCGATTTATATACTAAGCATTGGGGCTATAGGTAGCTAATATCACCATCAAAAATTTTAATTTTATGATTGAAAATTACTAAGATGAACAGAAGCTTCCAGTTGTGGAAAATATAAAATGCCATCTTGTCATTTCTAAGAAGATAATAAAGGAGAGGTTCCCACTCATCTTGTGTCTCATTCCTAAACATTCTGGTAATCATCAAATTAATGTATGGATGCATTTCTTATTGTAAATGTTTGCTATATTGCAAATGTTTATTGTGGCATATTATGATCAATAGAAAATTAACTTTTCTTATATAGTTTTTAAATCGTTTTTCTGTTTTAACTGTAATGATTCAAATTTTTAGGGGAAAACATCAACATGAGCTTTCTGTTTATTATACTTCAACTTCATGGATTTTCGACAGAGTATCTTTTTATATGTATATAATCTTCCTAAAGAATCAATGGATTAATGTAAAAGTTCTCTAAGCTTCCAAAATTTTAATTATAATAGTTAAACATTTTGCACTTTCGTCTTCTGTGGATTCTTTCTTTGTGCCTGTGTTGACTATAGCTGCTTAACGAAATACCCCAAAACTTAATGTCAAAAATAACAGCCACTTATTTGTTCCTGAATCTGCAATTTGGGCAGGACTCATTTTTGGTCCACAAGATTGACTAGAGTCACTTATGCAGTGCATTTGTCTAGGAGACTTATTGGAACTGAAGTATCCAACATGTTCACATGAAACTTGCCTCTAACTGCAATGCCTGGGCTGCTTATGGGCTAGCCACACAGATTTTTTTGTTTGTTTCTGCTTACTTTCTATAGCAGAGAAACCAGACCTTTTTACACGTTACCTCAGGGTTCCAAGAGACTGAAAGGTAAAGCTGCCAGTCTTCTTAAGGGCAAGGCATAGAACCAGTACACTGCCAATTTCAGTGCATTCTATTGATAAAAATAAATCCCAGGGCCAGGCCAGAGTCTGTGGAAGAGGAAATAGACAAGAGTACTTGATGGAAGAAGTGGCATCTGCATACAGGAATGGAAGAATTGATGGTGGGCATATTTAGGAATTATTTATCACAGTACTCAGGAGGTTTCAGGTTTAGTTGTATGATGCTACTTCGCGGTTAGTTTCTAGGAAACATAGAAAAAATAGAAAATTTTGTAATAGACAATTCTTGCTTAACTTAAAAAAATAGAGATTAACACAACTCAAATTCTGAAAATCAACATTTCCCTACTCTGTAGATATGAAATTATAGCCATATAAAATGTGGAAGAGACAGAAACAATTTTAGATTGAGAAAGGGATACTAAAGTCCTAAAATAAACACTGAGTTGCAGAGGAGTCAGCAGAAACTTTATAGTTTCGTGGAAAAGGACGATGAAAGGAAAGCATTGAGGGGGGAAAAAACTAGGTAAAGATAATCTTTAAAGAGTTAGAACAGTGCCTGACTCTATAGTTTAAACTGAGAAGAGAGGCAGTTTCCCTGTCAAAAGATATTAATAAAAGAAATAGCCACATGATATGTTCTAGAGATTTATGGTCTGCATTGTGATTTTTTGAGCCCCTATTGCTTCTAGAAGTATGGTATTCTCATTGTTAAAAATACAGTAGAAGTGAGATAAACTGTATTTGTAATCTCAAAATTTTAGCTTGCTGTAAAATATAAAATCTTATCTTGTTCTTAGAGAAGGATTGAGGAGGTTGCTATCAGTGAGTAAAATAAATTGAAGGACTTACATAAGGTGTTTGGAATAGGATATAATGTGCACATTATAGTTCAGAGAATTTGTGGAATCCTGATATCAAACAAATAAAAGACAGAACTTTTCAACAACTGAATTAAGGGGATATTCCTACACAATAAAATTGGTGTTTGGAATCTATACTATTTCTGCAATATTTATTTTGTATATTAGTAAAATTAAGCCATTTTAAATTAACTAGTATGTAATACTAGTCCAGAATGAATAATAATTAACTATTCAATAAGAAATTGTGCTAAAATGTTAGTTACAGTTATATCTATATATTTAACATCTGAATTGAGATGTAATTACAAGTCTTAAAATTCACACATCTAAAATATACAATTCAATAGTTTTTAGCATTTTTACAGAGTTGTGCTACCATTACTAAAATTTAATTATGAAATATTTTCATCTCCCATAAAATAAATCCAGTACCCACTAGCAGTCACCCCGCTTTTCCACCTCTTCACATACATATACACATATAAGCAACCACTTATCTACTTTCTGTCTGTTATCAAAATGCCAGAGTTTCAGTCATGGTGCTGTTGTTCACCACACAGAAAGGACACACTGAGATAAGTATTGCCAATAAGGAAGGCTTTTTAATTGAGTGATATCAACCAAGGATAACGAGAGATCAGTCTCAAATCTGGGTCTTCCCAATCAATTCAATTTGGATGTTTGTATAGTAGAAGAAGGAATATAAAGCAACAGTTAGGGAGGGGTGAGGAAGTAATGTGTGGAGCAGGAGCCTGGCATCTCATTGTCTGGATACAATGTTCTTGTGAGTTTCTGCCTGAAGGTTGGTTTCCTGAGGGTGGAATTTAGACAAACAAATGCTAATTTTAAATACCGAGGTCAATTACTACTAAATATCTGTTCTATGGGGAAATGGGGCCGGTTTCATCTCTAAAGATTTGCTTATTTTGGATATTTCATAAAAATGGAATTAAACATTATGTTGACAAAAATGGATTCTCTCACCTACCATAATGCTTTCAAGATTCATCCATGCTATAAGATGTATGAGTATTTCATTTTCCTTTATTACTGGATAATATTATCTTGTAAGTATATATCATATTTGTTTTATCCATTCACAGTTGATAGTTGTTAATTGTTTCTAATTTTTGATTATTATAATGACCACCTATGTTGAGTTTATGTGTGGTTGTATATTTTCATTTTTACTGGCTATACCTAGAAGTAAAATTGTTGGATCATATGATAACTCTGTGTTTAACATTTTGAGGAACTGTCAAAGATGTTTTCCAAATGGCTTCACCAGTAATGAATGTCCACCTTTTTTATTATAGTCATTTTAGTTAGTTTGAAATGGTATCACTTTGTTATATTGATTTACATGTCTTTAATGACTAATGATCTTGGGCAGCTTTTCTTGTATTTGTTGGTCATTTGTATATCTTCTTTGGATAATTGTCTATTCAGATTATTTGCTCAATTTTTAATTTGTTGTCTTTTTATTATTGAGCCGTAAGTCTTTATACATTCTGAATACAAGTCATTGCCAGATGCATAATTTGAAATACTAGCATTGTTTTTTTCTTTTTCATCACTTTTTTGGTGTTATTTTTAGTACAAAAAATTTTTAAATTTGATTAAGTCCAGTTTATGTCTTTCTAAAATAATATTGCTAAAATAATATTGCTTAATCCAAGGTCATCATAATTTACTCCTATGTTTTCTTCTTAAAAGTTTTAGAATTTTGGCTGCTATGTTTAGGTTTATAGTACATTTTGAGTTAATTTTTATGTATGGCATTAAATAGGGATACAAGATCATATTTTTGCATGTGAATATCCAGTTAACCCAACACCATTTGCTGAGAACATAATTCGTTCCCAACTGATTTGATTTGCCACCCTCATTGAAAATCAATGAATCATAAATATAAAGATTTATTTTTGGACTCTCAACTCTATTCCACTGATCTACACGTTTACTCTCATGCCAGTACCACATGATCTGAATTAGTGTAACGTTGAAATATGTTTTGAATTAGAAAGTATGAGTCCTCTGACTTTGTTCTTTTCCAAGAGTGTATTAACTATTACATATCTCTTGTATTTGTATGTGAGTTTTAGATCAATTTGCCATATTTTACAAAAAGGCAGCTGGGATGATAATAGGCATTTTGTTGAATCTAGAGACTATTTTGGGGAATATTGCCATCTTAACATAAATTTCCCAATTCAGGAAAAGAGATACATTTCCATTTAGTTAGATCTTAACTTCTTTCAGTAATGCACTGTAATAATCAATATACAAATTTTGCATTACTTTTGTCAAGTATATCCTATGTGTTTCATTCTAGTTGATGTTATTGGAAATGAGATTGCTTTCCTCATTTTTGTATTTTTTTATTGCTACTGTATATAAATGCATTTGATTTTTAAATTTTTATCTTGTATCCTGCAACTTTAATGAACTTGGTTATAAATTGTAATATTTTAATTAAATTCCTTAGTATTTTATGTATGAGATCATGTCATCTGCAAATGGTGACAATTTTATGACTTACTTTCTGTTTTATATGACTTTTGTTTATTTTCCTTGACTAGCTGCCCTTGCTGGATCTCCTTCTACATGATATGTAGAAGTGGTAAGAAGGAATGTCCTTGTCTTGCTTCTGATTTTAGAAGGAAAGTTTTTAATTTTTCACCATGACATATGATTTTAATTGTGGAATTCTTGTAGATAATGTTAGTAAAGTTCAGGAAATTATTTTCTGTTTCTAGTTTTTTTAAAAAATCATCAAAAATGTGAGTTTGCCAAATTCTTTTTCTGTATCTATGGAGATGATCATATTTTTAATCTTTCTATGAATATGATGTGCTACATTGATTGATTTTCTTAAACTGAACCAACCTTTCATTACTCAGACAAAGCCCATTTGTTCACAGTATTTCCTTACCTTTTTATTCATTTCTAATTAATTTCTCTTTGTTCTTTCATTATTTTGGTAATTTGAGTCTTCTTGATTTTTCTTGGTTAATCGACCTAAAAGTTTGACATTTTTAAAAAACATTTTCAAGCACTAATTTTTTGTTTTATTATTTTTTATTATTATTTCATTTATTTTTACTGCTCTTTATTATGACTTTGCTTATGCTTGTTTTGCATTTAGTTTTCACTTAGATTTGAGATTCCTTAAGGTGGAAGATTTGGTTATTTATTTGAGATCTTCTTTGTTTTTCAATATAGTTGCTTACAGCTATAAATAAACTTTTGAGCACTTCTTTAGCTACATTGCATACATTTTGTTATATTGTGTTTTTATTTTTATTTATCTTAAAAATATTTTCTAATTCATTCATTTCAAAATATTTTCTAATTTTCCATGTGATTTGTTTTTCACCCATTGATTATTTGGAATTTTGTGCTGATTAACTTTCACCTGCAATCATGTGTTTCTTAATGATAGAAAGATACTCTTAGAAATCCATGTTAGACATTTTATTGTGGGAACATCCCAGAGGGTTTGCATTTATACAAACCTAGATGGTATAGCACATTACACACCTAGGCTATTTAGTATTGCCCATTACTCCTAAGCTACAAACCTGTACAGCATGTTATTGTGTTGAATACTGTACGTAATTGTAAGACAATGGTAAGTACATCTGCATCTAAACAAAGAAGAGATACAGCAAAAATATGGTGTGATAATTTAATGAAACTACTGTGGTATATGTGTGTAATACATTTTGTTGGTTGAAATGTCATTATGCGGTACATGACTATACCTGTAAATAGTCTATATTTCCTTCTCATATTGAATTCTAATTTAATTAATTTGCCTTTGAAAGTATACTTTCAAATCTTTAAAATTTATTGGAGCTTGTCTTATGTCCTAGTCTACAGTCTCTCCTATGGTTTGTTCTATGTGCACCTGAGAAGAATGGATAGTATACTACTGTTTTGGGGTAAAGCATTCTAGAGATATCCTTTATTTCTAGGTATAGTATTTTTCAAGTCTTCTATTTTCTTTTTGATCTTTCTCCTGTATGTTTTCTTCATAATTGAATGTGAGATATTATAGTTTCTAAAACTCATTGTTCAATTTTTCATATCTCCCTTCAATTGTTAGTCTTTGCTTCATATATTTTTGGGTTCTATGTTCATGTTCATGCTTTGAGATGAATTGAAAATCACAACATATCAAAATGTTCTATGCAGCTAAAGAAGTACTCAGTGATACACACACACACACACACACACACACACATATATATAAAATATATAAACACCTATATGACAAAACAAAAAATAAATTTGTGCCTTCCCAATGATTTGAGACTATTATAATCATGAAACTTTCTTCTTTATCTACAGTAACATACTTTTTAAAGTACAATTTGTCTTATTTACTGTATTTACTCCACGTCCTTGAGGTTGCTGTGTGAATTGTATATTTTTACACTTTTTATTATCTAATTCTTTGTATTATTGCATATAAAGTGTGTATCTTGTAGACTACATGTAGTTGTATCATTTAAAAAATCAAATTTATCAACTTTTTCTTTTTAATGAATTATTTAATCTAATCTAATTTAATATCATTATTAATATGGTTGGACTTACATTTTTAATATTCCTTTGTTTTCTTTATGTCTTATGCATTTATTTGCTTATTTATTTATTTTTGAGTCAGGTTCTCAATCTGTCACTCAGGTTGGAGTTCAGTGGCACAATCATAGCTCACCTCAGCCTTGAAGTCTTGGACTCAGGTGATCCTTCCACCTCAGCCTCTCAAATAGTAGGGACTAACCAGCATGTGCCACCATGTCTGCTATTTTTTTATTTTTATTTTTTTGTTGAGACAAGGTCTCACTATGTTGCCCAGTCTCAAACTCCTGGGCTCAAGCAAACCTCCTCCTTTGGCCTCCCAAAGTGCTGGGATTACAGTTGTGAGCCACTATGCCTGGTCTTTTATATCTCATTTCTTTCTTGACCTTCTGATTTTGCCTTTCTGCCATCTCTTGTGTGCAGTGAATATTTTCCAGTGTAACATGTTAATCACTTTGATAATGTTTAGTTATATTTTTTATGCATTTTTTTAATGATAGTTCTAAGCTTATCACATACATTTTAACTTCATATTTATATTAAGTTCACATTTATACTACTTCATATTTATACTAATTCCAGTGAAATTTAAGAACTGTATTCTTATATAACTGTATTCCTTTCCTTTCCCTCTTCTGTTTTTCCTTTTGTTGATATATACACTGCATCCATGTCACAAAACCAATAATACATGATTATAATTATTTTTTTAATTTAAAGTAGTTTTAAAAAGTTAAGGTAATAAAAGTGAGTACATAAATGTTTATGTAGTTTATTAAATTAACATTCTATTTACCATCTTTTGTTTTGTATTTTTTCCTCCTGTGAAATCTACTTACCATCTGTTATCATTTTCTTACTCTAATACAGACTTATGCACACCCACCTTCAGCTCTTATTGTCAAATATATTATATTTCTGTATGCTGTGATTCCAACAGTACAGACACACAAACATATATGTATACACATATATTTACATATATAGTTTAAGCAATTGCTTTTTTTTGTTTTTGTTTTTGTTTTTGTTTTTGTTTTGAGTTGGAGTCTCACTCTGTCGCCTAGACTGGAGTGCAGTGGCCGCTCCCGGCCACCGCAGCCTCGACCTGCTGGGCTCCGGCGATCCTTCCGCCTCAGCCTTCCAAGTAGCTGGAACTACAGGTGCGCGCTACCACGCCCGGCTGATTTATTTATTTATTTATTGTAGAGATGAGGTCTCGCCAAGTTGCCCAGGCGGGTCTCAAACCCGCAGGTTCAGGCTATCCACTCACCTCAGCCTCCCAAAGGCGCGGGATTATAGGCTGAGCCACCGAGCCCGGCTTAAGCAATTGCTTTTAAATCAGTTAAGAAAAGAAAGAAAAAGAAAATTCATCTACATTGTCATCTATAATTATCTACTTAATTTCTTTATGGTCACTTGTTCTTAGGAATTAAATGACTGTGTTTTGTCACTTGCTTTCAGTCAGACGATAATTTCTTTAGAATTTATTTTAAAGCAGATCCTCTGGCAATAGATTATCTCCTCTTTTGTTTATCTGGTAATGTCTAGTCAACCTTTGTTTTAGAAAGATAATTTGTATATATTATTATTGACTATCTTTACATACAGTAATTTGAATATGTCATCCCATTGCCTTTTGACCTTCATTGTTTCTGGTGAGAAATCAGTTATTGTTATAAACTGAATTGTTTCCTTTCAAAATTCATATGTTGAAGTCTTGATACCCAATGTGACTGCATGTAATAAAGCCCATAAATAATAAATTAAGGTGAAATAAGGTAATAAGGCTGGACCCCTGGTCTAATGAAATTATCATTCTTATAAAAATAAACATCAGAGAGCTTGCTTTCTCTATCTCTCCCTCTGTCTTTCTCTTTCTGTGTGTGTTTGTGCACATACTGAGGAATGTCTTTGTCAAGACATAAGGAGAAGGTAGCTGTCTCTCTGTCTACAGGAAGAACATCTTTACCAGAAACAAAATTTGCTGGCCTTTTGATTATAAACTTCTCTCCTCTAGAACTGTGAAAAAGTAAATTTCAGTTGTTTAAGTCATCCAGTCTATGATACAGACATGCTAAAGACATGTTGCAGTTCTGGTTCCAGACAACCACAACAAAGTATATATCACAATAAAGCAAATCACACAATGTTTTTGGTTTCCTGGTGCATAAAAAAGGTATGTTTACACTAAACCGTAATCTATCAAGTGTGCAATAGCATCATATCTAAAATCACCAGATACATACCATAGTTTAAAAATACCTATTTGCTAAAAACTGCTAACAATGATCAGAACCTTCTTCAATTTGTAATCTTTTTGCTGATTGAGAGTTTTGCCTTGATGTTGATGGCTGCTGACTGATGAGGGTGTGGTTGTGGCAATTAAAAAAAACAAGACAGCAGTGAAGTTTACTGCATCTAACGACTCTTTTCACATCAAACTTCTCTGTGATGTACAATGCTCTTAGATAGTATATAACCTACAGTGAACTTCTTTCAAAATTAATCAATTCTCTAAAATGTTATTGCTACTTTATCAACTAAGTTTATGTAATATTCTAAAATATTTGCTGTCTTTTCAACAATATTACAGCATCATCACCAGTAGTAGATTCCATCTCAAGAAATCACCTTTGCTTATCCACAAGAAACAGCTCCTCAACTGTTAAAATTTTATCATGAGATTGTAATAATGTAGTCATGTCTTCAGACTCACTTCTAATTCTAGTTCTCTTATTATTTCCACCACATCTGCAGTTACTTCTGTCATTGAATTCTGGAATACCTCAGTCATCTATGAGGTTTTGAATATACTTGTTCTAAACATCTGTTAATGTTGATATTTTGACACCCTCCCATGAGTAGACCCTGGGATAGTGATAGACCTAGTTTTCTTGGCTTCCTCCTTCCTGAATTGAACTTCCATCCTATGTGCAACCTGGGATAGAGGTGAACATATCTCACTAGTCTCAGCTTGCCATTGCGGGAGTAAATGTTTCACACTATGTGTAAGGGATGGGTGATGGGAGTTATTTTGTCATGACCACTCAAAATAGAGCTTCTGTAGGCATGTAAGACAAAAACCATCAGTGGTCTTCCCATACAGGCCGAAAATATAGACAGAGATATGGAGTAAGAGGGAACCAGTCTTGCTGACCTTAAATGCCAGGAAAGAATGCCCAGAGTTACATTTCTATAATACTGAGATGAGACTAGAGTGAAGGGAGCAAGTCTCCAATAAGATTCTCACTGTTCATTCAGAACTATTGATGTTCATCCATTTACTGTATCCCCTATGAAAAGTTTCAGATGCCTTTTTTATTTCAAAAATAATTTTTTCACTAAAATGGTTGTATATTGGGGAAAAGAACCTGTGGAGTTCCTCACTATGCCATTCCAGAAATCTCCCTCTTTTGTGTTTTTTTTTTTTAACGTGTATTTTATTTTTCTAATTCAGAAGAGTTGATTGCTAAAGTTGAGGTAGTTTGGGCATAAAAATCAAACCAAAATTTTTTTATTAAAATTTTTTAAAATTTATTACTGCTAAGATATAGTGATAAAATACACAAACAGACATTTTTAATTATATAAAGGCATAAAGTCACTTTCAGTTTCTTGTATGATCTTCAAAAGTTCCATGGAATGTCAGAGGAACATTAAAATGGCATAGTATGAATTACATTTATAATTAGATTCAGAATTACACAACACTGTTTTGTGTGAGGAAACAGATCTCTATAAGATAACTTTTTCCACAAAATAATCATCTTTATTTTATTTATTTATTTATTTATTTATTTTTTTGAGTTGGCATCTCACTCAGTCACCCAGACTGGAGTGCAGCGGCCGCTTCCGGCCACCGCAGCCTCGACCTGCTGGGCTCTGGCGATCCTTCCACCTCAGCCTTCCAAGTAGCCGGAACTACAGGCGTGCGCTACCACGTCCGGCTAATTTTTTTGATTTATTGTAGAGATGAGGTTTCGCCTGCCCAGGCGGGTCTCGAACCCGCGGGCTCAAGCAATCCACTCACCTCAGCCTCCCAAGGCACGGGATTACAGGCTGAGCCACCGAGCCCGGCTAAAAATAATCATCTTTAGATGTACTAATAACTTTTCAGAAATATATCACAATATTGTTACATCCTATTTTCCCCCTTTTAATTTTTTTATTTTGAAGATGTTAGGTACAATTCAGGGTTAGGTATACAAATGTTCATTATGCAGGTTCCCTTGTTGATGAGGTGTGTCCCCCTTCCCCAAACAGATTCCCACTACTGCCAATCCCACTTCCCCGGCCCCCTTCTGACTGTTTCCCACTACTGCCAATTCTTTTCTTATAGTATTATGATAATTGTTCAAGGTCTGCTTCTGAGTGAGACATGTGATACTCAAATTCTTGCTTTTAATACATTTAAGTCTGGAATGATGTCAATATGTATAAAATAAGAGTAAGACTTAAACAATTTGATAAGTCTAGTCAATCTAATGTTAAGGCATTTTATTTATAAAAATATCAAGACTGTTTTATTGATAAAGATGTAATGACCATTTAGTTAGATTTGGGATGTTTGTTCAAAAAATGTTGACTGAATAGACTGTGGTTTTGTTATTTGTTTTTCATCATGTCTAGACTATATATCAGATTTGGATTTTAATTTTAAAATAGTTCATAGAAGTCAGAAACACAAATAATGTAAAAATATGGTTTTATTTTATTATTGCAGTTGTATGTTTTTAACTATCTGTAAAATAAAAGTTTAAATTGTAGCATTTTAGAAAATTCAACTTATTCCAAAAATAAGTTTTCAATTTTTCCAGTTATGTTATCTTTGCATAAACACGAATTGTTCAGACTTGCTATTTACATTGATGAATTTTAAAAATTAATTCTCAGTCCCTTATGTTTTAAAGTGCATGTTTAAACCTGTTTAAACATAGTCTACAACTATGTCTGTCACACTCCAACAAATGGATCAACACATCTCTTTGCAGTTGAATCACTTATTATACTAGAAATTTCTTTTATGACTAAATTATATTTGCCTCTACTTAAAGTATATTCATGATGCAGAACTATAAAAATGTAAGCAAGTCTAATAAAAACCCCTTTGACAAGGGAATTTATATCGGTGAATCTATTACTTATTTAATAAATGCAAATTATTTTGAGATTTAATAAAACCAAGAAAGACAATTGTTAAATGGAGACTGCATACTAGGTAACATAAACATCAAGGACTAGGTAACTTTGGAGGGAATTTATATTGAACTAAATTTTGGGAGGTTGATAAGATAAGATAGATCAAAGCACTGAACCTAGAATGGGTTTTTGCACATGTGATAAAAAAGAAATACATACAGATTCTAGCCACATAAAACTATCAACTTGAAAATATAATGCTTGCATGGTCAATCATTTGGATAGCATTATTCTGTGAAGTATGAAATTCATAAGTTATCTCCTATGGCTTTTAAATTATAATAAATGAAACAATAATCTTTTTAAAGAAACATTCAATGAAAGAAACTAGCAAAAAAATTCATCCAGATTTAATACTAGTTATAGATAGGTATATAATTTTAAAAATTAAAAAAATTTCCTTCTTTGATCATTTTTATACATTTTGAAATCTTCTAAATTATGAAATCTTATCTTATTTATGGTTTGAGACTACAAATAGCTCTCCAATTCTGAAAACAATTTTAACAACTGTAGAAATTAATTTAATGAATTTTCTAAAATGCTACAATTTAAACTTTTATTTTACAGATAGTCAGTTAAAAACATACAACTGCAATAATAAAATGAAACCATATTTTTACATTATTTGTGTTTCTGACTTCTATGAACTAAGATAATTTCCACAAGCTTCATGCGAACTGTATAGGAATTATTAATATATCAACTATTAATATTTATTCTAATATTTTAAAACAGTGTGACATTATACTAGCTTTTGCAGCAATTAAATCTTTAAAAAATTTAAATGTAAATTAACTGATAAAGAAAATGCTGAATACACATTATTTTGTTTTTATATTATCCTTCATAGTTTGAATAGACATTTTAAAAAATTGCCTGAATATTTGAAATGGACAGAAGGAAAGTGAATAGAAAACTGACTGAAGAAAAACAGTAAATATTGTGATCTACTGAATATGTAATTATACTGAACAGTTTATCAGAGATGTGTCAAAGATTCATGTGGTGTTGAAATTTCATTTTTCTCTTCATTGTATGTACTGAAATGCCTTCTGCATATAAATAGCTCTTTCGTTTTTTTTGATAGCCACAGTCACATTTGTGACACTAAAAATTAACTGTACATCCAACTAAAAAATACTGATACCTAGCCAAAACAAAGATATATATTGTTTATTACTACCCCTTTTTATTCCTTAAACGTTGACAAAACTTGTGAATACTAGTCAACAATTATAGAGCAGCTTTTCAGTTACCATACACATGACCTTGATCTGAAACTGAGAGACAAGAATCACATTCAAACCGATATTCCATAATTTAAGGTGGTTCATTTTTCAGGTTTGATTATGAATTTTGTAAATTGTTAGATTTGGCATGCATGTTTCATTTAAAGTTTCCTTAGTAAGAACCCTCCCCCTCCACCCCCCAATGACTTTCAGTTTTGAAGAGAAACACTTTCTGAGAACAATTTGTGGTTAATGTCTTTCAGTGGACATAATCCCACTGAGAAGTGCTCTAGCTAACTTGCTCTGGGTTGTGTTCCAACTTAGTTTAAGGGACTTTAGGGGACATACTCCTGCTGATTCCACTGTTCTTTCCTGTCTTCCTTTTTTTGTAATCTTGACCCAAAAACTATTTTAAGTGATGTCTGATTTGGCTTCCTGTGGTGCTCAAATGTTCACTGACAAAGGATTATTGAAAGAATCTGTGACTCTTCCTTTCTTTTCTTGAATTCCGTTTCTGATGTTGATATTAATGTGAAAGGGTCATCCACAAAGAGACAAAGAACACTAATGTTACAAGGCTTCTCAGCTCTTCTCCTTTATCTCAGTTGGTGGACTCCAAACCAAAGGGATCAAATACCTTCTATCACCTCCTTAAAAACATCAGCATCTGTGTCATCATTGGCCGTTAGGCTGTGAGAATTATTCCAAAAGTGTTCCTCTCTCTGTACAGTCTAT
Organism: Tarsius wallacei; assembly: GCA_963574415.1. Classification (NCBI taxonomy): domain Eukaryota; kingdom Metazoa; phylum Chordata; class Mammalia; order Primates; family Tarsiidae; genus Tarsius; species Tarsius wallacei. Next base: position 25,355 of record CAUYQG010166378.1, read on the forward strand.
CAATTGAAAGCTATAGAACCATGGAATTTGGGGCCTAAAGGGAACCTTAAAGGTCAAATAGTCCATCCCCCTTATTTATAGAGCTAAGAAATTGAGGATTATAGTGAGTAGGTTATTTGTCCATGTGCTTGACAGATAAAGAAATGGACAAGAAAGCGATATTTCTGACTTCAATATTTCAACAAGGCAACTCCACACTACACTGGTATTAGGGCTGTTTTCTCTTGTTTCCTTAGTATCTAAAGTCATTAAAACTTGATCAGATCCTAGCAAATTTTTGATGTGCAGAGTTAAGTAGATAACAGGCTTTAACATTAAGGACTCATTAAACAGAATTTTAAATCCCAGAGAACCTAAACAAGTCAATAATTTTTTTGTTTTGTTTTATTTAACATGTCACACTGCCCATTGAGTTTTCATACCTTTAAAAAAATGATAATGACTTTTACACAAAATAATAACAACACAATTCTGTTTAAAATAAATTAAGGTCCTAGGAATATGACTGTGGGATTTATAACCAGTATAGCTTACTAACTAATTTTAGGTTGACTTTAAATCACCAGGAAGACAACAAAAAATTAAAAATCAATAAGATTTTCAATTACATAGTTTCTAACATTATAAGCTAACTTGAAAACAAAATGATTCAGCATGAGTCATGTAAGTAATGCCTTTTGGCAAATTATACTTTAGTGAGGACTTCTATGATAAAGTAATTCACTTGGTGAAAGTAACTAACTTTGTCAATGTAATTTGCCTTTATTTGAGTGACAATACATTTCAAATGAAGAGATACCAGAAGTGAAGTATATGCTTTACGTCTAATGATATGACATAGATGTATGTATTCCAAAGAAGGGAAAAAGATAATAATCTTTTTATTTGGGGATAGAGAAGAGTTTCCTAGAATCAAAGTGACGTTGGACAAGAAACTGTGCTCCTAAGTATGTTGAAAGAGATGCAAATACCCTTAGAGATTATCCAGTCCTAACTTCCTTTAAATAAAGGTAGAATAATTCATTTAACTTTGCCTGCAATGTTTCCCATTAAGATTATCTACTTCTGTAATTTCCATAGCTTGAATTTTATACCTTCTTCCATAGATTAAGTAAAAATTTGCATGCATGAATATTCTTCAAAAATATGCCTTGCCCTTTCTGCGAATTTTAGATTCAATTTTCAAAATAAGATTTTAGCATTGTGACCAGTTTCCATTTATCATAATAACAAGTGAATTTTATAATATTCAATATTCACAGCCCAAAAGATATATTTTTCATTATAACTAAACTATATCTATTCATGTCATCACTTTTATTTATTCCCTCTGTTCATTTCTAAACATTTATGATATTTCTAGTTTTATGAAACGAAGTTCTTAGAAGAGCAGATGAAAGTAGTATATTTATATATAAGCAAGTTATGTATTTTAATTGATATATTCATAGTGAATACATTTTCATTGATGTTCTTGACTTGAACAAAGGATCCTGAAGAATAATATTTTAATACTGTAATATCATTCCTTACTAGCAATTGTTTACTCTGAAATGCAATCAATTTTAAAAATATTCTACTTAAAATTGTTTGGTCTTGTGTATTTGGTTTTAATATATGTTTCCTATACAACAATTAGATGTTCTAAATGTGGAAAAATTTGTGTAATTTCAAAAGTGGTTCAAAATGGTACAATGCAAAGACAGTTTACTAAATATTCTGAGCCACATGAATTTCTATAAAATGACATTTGCAACCTTTGAAATGTCTGTGAAGAGAAAGAGCATCATATGGATGATATTAATGCTTTGATCAATTTGAGTCTTTCTGTGAAAAACCATGGCAAGTTCAAATCTCCAAGTTTTTCTTCCTATCACTGTCACTTTTTGAAATTAGAGGTGAAATGCTTGAATTCTAACAACTGAATATTCGGGGCAGGGATGCATAAAAATGGCGGCAAGAGCAATCAAGCAAACTAGCTCAACTCCCTCTGAGCTTATAAGTCTTTTCCCAGCCAGATAGAAAAAAATTCTCTCAATCTGAAATACTCTAAAATAGCGATATGGTTCTCAAACTTTAACTTCATAAGAATCCCTTGGGGTGTTTGTATAAAAAACAAAATCCCTGAGCTTATTCAGGGGTGACATCTTAAGGGGTGGGATATGTGCGGTAGTACAGGGCCTCATACTCAAGAGGACTTTTGCACTTGATTTAATGCCATGCTTTCCCCGTCTTGAAATTCTTAATAATTTTATATTCAAACTAACATTTCCTAAGTGAAGTCTAATGAAACTATTCAACATGTGCATGAGATGAAAAGATACATGTAATAATGTTGTCCACTATTTCTTGCCTTGCTGTTCACATATAGCATTTGTGATGCTCCACGATCACAGAATTCTGGTAGGCCTGTGATGCTTGGGAAGTTCAGTCAAAAAGGTAAGTCTACATCTACAACTGAGGAAGCAGAGGAATAGAAAGCTCTAAGAGGGGTGTGTTCAAATGTGCTTTGAATTGGAACTTGCTTTTAACACAAAGAGGGCAATGGCATTCTAGGAAATATGAGCAACCAAAAAACCCTCTTACATCCTTTTTTACATATGCTACTTCTCTATATTAGCCAACCACTTACACTGGAAGAGATGATGCAGAGGAAAATAAAGTTTAAAATCACCCATTGTTCCTTTCCTTACAGTACTTCCTTACTTATCAATAATCATAAGGTAGAAAGTGTTGGTAGAACGTTATAGATATCAAGAATTGAAAGAAAAACTGGGTTAATTTTGTGGAGAATATCATTGTTCTAGTAAGAACAAGTGCATAGGCATTTATAGACTATGATATACAAATGGTGTAAGTTCAGTGATTCCATATACCTGTTAAATGTCCTTAACATTTGCATTTTATACTAGCATTACACAATATTAAGATGAATATAAAATTAACATTATTAATTTGAATTTGCCATTTTTCCTTACTTAGAACAACATTAAATAGCACATAACAAACACCATGCCAAGCTGAAAGAGGAGGCCTACAAGATAAAAAAAAAAAAAAAAAAAAAAAAGCTTTAAATTTTAGAAAGTAATGGAACCATTTTTCTGTTTTTTTGAACAAAGGCACCCATGTTTCCATTTTGCCGAGGCCCTAAAAAACTACTCTTTTTACAGTAGGTCTAGAATAAGACAGGGCATCTGCACCTTTAACAAGCTTGTTATGTACATAGAACAAATCTTCTGTATGGCACCTATTTGATTCCTGCAAAATAAACCCTTGTGTTATCAATTGTGTTTGCATGAATATAGCTCTTATGACACAGATTGCAAGATATATGAAATATTTTAGGTGTGCTACAGTGTTTATCTGAGTGTCTTCTATATGGTACTATTTAAGAAAACATTATTAATTATAGAGATACCTGACAATAGTATTAGCAAGTATATGTAAACAAAACAATCACACAATAAGATTAAATTTAGAAAAAAATGCATTCTATTGTTACTCTTATGACTTATTTTTGTATAATATCCATTAAATTGTAGTTCTGAAACTAAAGTCATTTTCATTTTCATCTATAAATTGTGATCACAAAGCATTTCCCCCGATTTCTAAATTAAAATAAATGATTGAATACTACTACAGTTGTCCCTGAGTATCTGTGAAGGATTGGTTCCTACACTTCTATGCCAAAGTAGATGCTCAAACTCTTATACAAAATGACCTTGTATTTGCATATGACTATGCACATCCTCCCACATCCTTTAAATTATCTCTAGATTATCTATAATAACTAATACAATATAAAAGCTATGTAAATAATTGTTATACTGTATTTTTATTTGTGTCACTTTTTTGTTGCATTGCTATTTTTAATTGTTTTTTGTTTTTCAAATACTTTTGATTCAAGGTTGGTTGAATCTGCGGATACAGAAAGCTGACTGTATACAGACTAATGTTTCAGAACAAGATTTTTAGGACAGATTTTAGTGGAACAAATGTTTCTATAAATGAAATCTTACATGTAAACTCACTATATTAAACAAATTTTGGCAGAAAGGGCAGGTGAACAGAGTCTCAACTCACCAGGCTTCAACCCATCTTCTTGTGTACATCCTTTAAGGTACTTTTTGAAAATATGTTGGGTTTCCAATAATGTCATTACTACATGGTGAGTTCCAAAAAAATTACTCTTTATGAGGTTAAATATGCTACCTTTCAATTTAAGTTAAAAAACTTAACAGTTAAATTATAGCAACAACTATTAACATATCTTTATTTTTATTTATTTTTAATTTTTTTTATTTTAAAGAGATTGAATAAAATTCAGGGTTGGGAATACAAATGTTGATTATACATGTACCCTTGTTGATGAGATGTGCCCCTCTAATTTTTAAATTAATCTAGAATACTTTGGAAATATTGAGAAACAGATTCTCACCATTGTTAAGAAATTGAGAAGTTGAGTGTTTTTTAAATAAAACTGTTAATTTTTAGAAAATGAATGTTTAACACCGGGCTTGGTGGCTCAGACTGTAATTCCGTGCTTTGGGAGGCTGAGGTGAGTGGATTGCCTGAGCCCATGGGTTCAAGACCCGCTTGGGCAACTTGGCGAGACCTCATCTCTACAATAAATCAAAAATTAGCCGGGTGTGGTAGTGCGCACCTGTAGTTCCAGCTACTTGCAAGGCTAAGGTGGAAGGATCGCCGGAGCCCAGCAGGTCGAGGCTGCAGTGGCCAGGAGCGGCCACTGCACTCCTGTCTGGGCAAGAGTGAGACTCCAACTCCAAAAGAATTGTTTAAATAAATTCAAAGCTAATGACAACTTGAATCAGCTGCAAGAATGAATTTTGTTTGTTTTTCTACTACAGTACTTCTAAAACAAACAAAACAGGAAATTATTTAGTATGAAGTTTTCTCAGTTAATATTTACAGAAAAAAAAATCCCTAAAGAAACTGCCATATAAAGGGGGGTGTGTGATGTTATTCATAAATTCTGTAATCCTTTTTTAAAAGTTCAAGAAAGCATATTATTCATAAATGCTTCATAAGGTATAATCATCAAGGATTAAATCTTGGTTTACTTATTGAATATTATATATGAACTTCTGTGTTGTGTAAAAGGTGGTCTGAGTAATAACAACAGATGAATGGATGTGAAATGTTCAAGTACTCCTAGAATTCCATGTCAATACTTCGTGAACTAGGAGAACTTTTGGAGCTGTTGCAGTCATTTAGGTTAGTATTGCTTTTTTTTTTTTTTAATTTTTTTTATTATGGTATTATGGGGTACAGTTAGGGGTTAGGCATACAAAATTGCTTCATTCAGGCACCCTTGATGATAAGAGGTGTAGTATTGCTATTTTGATAGTGGCTTACATACAGTTGGACAAGATGGATTAAAAGTAAGTTTGTTGCTAAAGGTGAGTTGTCAGTTAATAGCACCAAACCACAGATTTCAGTGTGGTTCTACTATCTCAACAAAACCATGCTATTTTATTTGAGACTATGTTGATTAAAACATAATTTGGAGCAAATGTACTCTACTTTTCAAAAATCTTCGATTCTATAGGTTTTCTCTCTTGAACCAAGACTAAAATTGCTATGCATATACATGATAACTATGATCAACTGTTTCTAAAGCAGCAATGAGATTCTGTGATGTTACCGGACATCTTCAGGCAATAGCTTCTTCTCTATATAGAATATGACTAAATTAATCACAGAGAGTTTTTGAGTAAGAATTTATGCAAGTGAATGTTTTCTATATATTATCTTCTATAATAATAATTGTTGGAGTTAAAATTAAGAAGCTGTGATAATGAAAACTTTCACATTCTGGTAATTTAATATAACATTTTTATTCTTATTGGAGGCCAACCCACATATACTTTCTTCAAAATAAACACACACACACACACACACACACACACACACACACACACACACATATTTAAATTTACTCCCTCTAATACATATGCATCCCTTATTTGTGCTAAAAAATCTAGGAATGATTTCAAAGCCAATTTGTGAAAAACTTGACAATGCATTTTGTGAAGAGGATTGAAGATAAAGTTCATGGGGGGGAAAATTGGTCATGAATAGTTGAGATGATCTGAAGTAATAAAAACATTGATGCATCTGTTATTGTGCTCCCCGTCCTGTGAAGGAGAGCCAGATAGCAATATAGAATGCTGTCTTGCACTTGAAGTTCCAATACTACTGAAAATGAAGGTACTAACCTTGTCAAAAATTGACATATACTTTTTTCCTTGCTTAACGAGAATCAAATATTTAAAGTTTGAAGTTCAGTACTGTATCAGAGAGAATAAGATTTCAGTAGTTCTCATTATTTGTTTTCTGACCTCCTTTTAGACCACTGTATTTTGTCTATCCATGTATTCATGAGTATATGAGCTTATTCAAGGGAGGATCCCCCAAAACTGAATTTATTTATAAAAAATTTTCTATTTATTCTTACATGTTTGAACTTCAGTCATCTTCAAAATACTCTCCTTTTGATGCAATACACCTATCTAGATGCTTTTTCCACTGCTCAAAACAGTTTTTGAACTCGGCAATTTTGATGTCTTTTAGTGCTTCTGCTGTTTTTTTGTTTCACCTGTTCATATCGGCAAAGTGTTTTCCATTGAGGACTTTTTTCATCCAGAAAAACAAAACAAAGCAAAACAAAAAGTCACTCAGGCCAAGATTGAGTGAATAGGGAGGGTGAGGCATGGGAGTCATGCTGGTTTTGGTCAAAAACTGCAGAACACAGTGTGGCATGAGCAGGTGTGCTGGTAAATCACCCATCATGAAATGGGCAAAGGCACTGAACGGATCTCCAAAAAAAATTCACTAAAGTCGAATGCAACCTCCTTTGACAAATGCTACCTGGTGTACTGATGCTGATGTTTTCCTACACTGCTTACCTAGTGGGGGAAGCTCATACTACAAGGAACCTGCCCTCCAAAAAAGAATTCTAATTTTTTGGGGTCCCTCTTCATACGTAGCATACAAGTGCCTTCCACATACATTCACATGCGAGGTATCCAGCTCAAATACTACATTCAAGGAAAACTACTATCTTTTAAAATGCTTTCACTGCTGTCCTTTAAAAAATAATCTATAATAACAGTCAAAATAAACAAAGGATGAAAATGTTCTAATTATAGTTCGGTTTGATATCTACCCCCATGCAACTTTAATAATCTCAAATACATCTTTGTTCATTGTTTCCAACATCAACAAAGATTTCTGAAATTAGAAATGTTTTCCTGATCCCCAAATACCTTATCTTAATCTCTGCTTTTCTATTCATCTCCTATGACATATTTATTCAATCATTCTAAAAGTAATTTTCGTTCAAAGATGAGTCATTTCAAAAACTCGAATGTTTTTCTTTCAATTTTTGCCATGTCCCTTCACTTTATTCAATGGAGTAAATGAATAACAGAGAAAATATTAAAGAGATGCTGTTGCCTGTAATCAGTTCATAAATATTTCCAGTAAATAAAAATCCAGAAATGTCTTTGAGACACTACTAAAGAGTCATATTGCTTTGGGCAAAAATGACATGCTAGATTTCTCTTTAAAATGAAGCAGCTTGAAAGCATCCAGCACTCTCTCCCCTTTTCATGACCCTGATAATTTTTCATTTAACTCTACTAAGTATATGTTTACTCCAAAACTATCTATAACAAAGGAATATGGGTAGTGATATTGTTGATACATAAAGTATAAGACGTTCTCACTTTCCGTTTCCCAGCTGGGTTGGCACTTGCTGACAGTTGTAAAAACTTGTTGTTGTCATATGCAGAGACAACTCCAAAAGGGCAAACAGAACAGATGTGTGCTATAATAGTAACAAGGTGCCACTTTAAAAAAATACTTTTCAGCTTAGGGCTACATTTAAACCTTCAGGTACAGTTCATGAAACTCATAATGTGGGAGAGTGAGTACTGGTAGTGTCTTTGAGAGTCTCCAGGGAAAAAGACTCTGAGATATTGTTATCATTATCACCATCTTGCTAACTGAATCACAGTTAGTGCCATGGTTATTGCACCTAAGGGAGTAACTTACTACCCTCTAGGTTGAAATAAAGGGCAAAATGAGATTCTTCCATTGTAGGAAGGTAGAACAAATTCAGGACACACTAAGGAAAAAGCATTCTATTCAATCTCAATCTTTTAAAAATAGAGGACTAAATTAATCTGAATATGCAATCCTCAGTTTGGTCATATAAACTAATTGAGCATACGTTTCAACAAAACTGAATAAGAGTGGAAAGTCTTTGTAGAGTTCCATACATTCTTCCTTCTAAAGTATATGCATGCCTTATTTTTATGGTAATGCAAAAACAAAAACAAAAGGATACAAGAAAGAAGATTTCATACAAAAGCAGAGTTTCACCTGAAAATAAAAGAACATAAATGTGCCTCAGATTGCATCATATTTTATCTCTCAGTCAGTTATGTTGTAAAATTGTAAGATGCTGTTGAAGTAATTCAATCAAATAAAGTGAAAGCAATATTGATGAAAACCGCTTTCATTTTTATTGACTCATAAACATTAGAGTCTAAATGTGTAGACTTCTTTTCACACCCTATAGATAGAACTGACTGTTCTAACTTTAAATATCTGGAAAGAAAATATAAATTGCATGTTACACTTGAACCTGAAACATAAAATTGTCACTGTGTTTTGATGATGAAAACTTAAGTCCTTTTAACAATGCCCTATTTTTCTCAGGAATTGTATTTTTACTCTTTTCCCTGATATAACTTTTATTTCTTCTCTCTATTATTTGTTTTTGATTGTGATCCTAATTTATTTTGAAAGAATTGTTAAGTGCATATTCTGTTTACAATGGTTCAAATGAAAAATAAACAGATGAAAATAATAACCCTTCAATGTCAATTAGGGCTATGTGCATTTATATTTATGTATTAAATTGCCCTTGTCTGGGAAATGGTTAAAAGATGACGATGCCACAGGGCCAGTTTTCTTAATTGCTTTCCAAAAAAATCTTAAGTGATCAGGACATCTAACACTTGAAATGTATTTTTCAAAAACTACGGAACGTTAAAGGAGAGACTAGAAGGTACTGGGATGAACAATTTTGACTTTAAGTGTGAACCATGGAAATAAAAGGGGCTATGCTTAATCATTTACTCAGCACTGGAGGCAATAATCAAGTTTCACAAATCAATTACACCTTCGAAGAATGATGGCAGGGAACAGAGGCTTTATCAGAAAACCTTAGTATTTTGTATGTTTGTCTCATCTTATTTTTAGACATAAATCTGTAACATAGAGTTTGTGTACAGACAACCTTCTCTCCTCTCTCCAGGTATCGGCAACACAATAGGATTTGTGGATTTTCAGCACCTGAGGGAAAAATTGAGTAATATGAGTAAAAGTTTATATTGTTACAATAAAAGAGGATTTATGATTCAAATATATGTATCTCTTCAAGGTAACAGTATTCAGGGACAAACATCAAAATTTTATAAAACAGTTTATATCATATTGAATGTTAATATAGATAACTGTGAACAATAAACAATTTTATATCATATAACTGTGTAAGAATGCATCATAGATATTAATATGAGTATTATTATTAGCAAGTAGTGGTAGTTATTTTACAGTTCTTCATATAAAAATTAAGAATGTTGTGGCTTGACTCATGTCAGATTAGAAATAGAGCAATTTTTTCCATTCATTTTCTAGGTAAACACTAATAATTTCTGTTTTGAAAACTGCTAAAATTAACTTAGTATCAAATGATTAGATATTGTATTTTACAAAATTAATTCAGACTAATCTTTTATGCGTGTATTTTGTTTAATATTGACTAAAGATAAACTGAATGATATGGATAAATGAGGCATGTTCAAGTTATCTATTGCAATACAAATTTAGCTTTCAATAAGCGTGTCCTCAACAAATACAAAACTTAATAGAAGTTGGAACAAAAATACCTTTATTTACTCATGTCTAACATTTCAAATTGATAAGTAACATGATGTCAAAACTATGAATAGTTTTAGAGAAAAACAGATGAATTGTATAGTGAATAGAAGTATGGTTGACAGTTTGTGTTACAGAAATGCAGTAGTTTTGCACTTATGTTTATTTAACTTACAAATACAAAATATTAAAGAGTAGAAAGCTTAAAAAGTTACTAAATGCTTATTTATGGTAGATAATTACACATTTAGGTACAGCATCATTGATGCAGGTTATATCCCCCTGAATAACCAAGTAGACAGCATGCAAGATCATTTACATTTTAAATAGTGACAAACTAAAATAATTATTTAAGTTAATAAATTTATAATATGTTGAAGTCAAAGGTCATCTAATTGGATATGAATCTGTTAACCATGGCTGATTCATCATACCCATTCAAAAGTCTTCAACATGTAATAATTTTTACCTGCTTAAAAATGCAATAGTAAAATATATATGTGTACATAATATATATTTATTATGTATTCTATAGTATACTATATACTATAAAACATATAATGCTATACTATATAGTATATAATATATACACATATTTAATCATATACATGCAAACATATAGTAGTAAAAACATATATATGATGTCACTTGAAATGTCTGAACAATTACATAATATAACGCTATTTTTTAAATGTTCATTTTATGTCATTGTATTGGTTTCATTTTATATCATTGTACTGGTTGTGCTATTATGCATTTTACAAGTTATTGAAGAACTAATCTTTGCTTCATCTTCTGCATTGTAAATGCAATGTTATTTTGGGTAATTTGCGTGTACTTGTTCTTCTGATGCCACATACTTGCTTGTTAAAATTATACATTTAATGTTTGCTTGAGCCATTAAATTTTGTGAATGCTATCTTTCTGAAAGTCATTATTATAATAAGTGGATATTATCCTATCATTTCCATCCCTGAATGGAAGATATCATTATGAGAATTTTCCAATGGATGATCTAAAGAAAAAGTTTGATTATTTTGTTTGAAGAAAATGCAAAGGGATTTGCATTCCCCATGTGATAGATATCACTGATGTATAAAATTGGGCCTTGCTTTCACTATATTTGGGATCTTATTTTGGTCTTGAAATAAAAGCAATTTCAAAAGTAAAGTAAAAAATATGACTACAATAATAGATATGTGTTGTGAGTAGTAGACCATTCAAAGGCCAATGACTCTATTTCTCAATGCCAGAGGATGAAGGCAACACAATATAAGCTGATGATTTCAATAGTCTTGCATTCAAAAAAACTGGAAGCTTGAAAATGAGACAATAACATGATTCTATTCATATAATCAAGATATATTATACACTTATCTTTAGTAAAAAATTAATAATGCTTTTTGTTTTGAAAATCTTGAGTTTACATAGGCATTATGTACTATATTCTATAATATAGTCAGATATTTAAATTGTCAGTTGCCAATGAACAATGTCTTCTTGAATAGATAATTCAGGTTTAGCTGAACTTACATTTTGAACTTCACTTTTCCTAACAACCTCACAAATATTTAGGTTGATAAGCTCTATGCATAGAAATGTTTTGAGGTGGGTCACCAACAAAGTATAACACTTCCCATTTGTTTGAACTTTGGTGGTAGGTGGAGAAACAACAGTGTCCTAGAAAAAAATTTTCTAAAACTTAACCATAGAGACTATATCTATGCATAATTACAATAACTATTTATTTAGACACACAACTATGTACACACAAGCATAGTTTTATGGTCAAGTATGTTTTTAAAAAAACTTCTTGACTAAACAAAGGTAAATGAGTTTTTTCACTGCAAGAATTCACAGATACTGTTCAATAACAATTTAAAACATCTAAATCCAAGATATACATACAATAGGAAAGATGTTTCAAAAATCAATTGACCATAGAAAACATTTTTCATGTTTCATGAAATATCACAAAGTATTTTTTCTGGAATTCTTAATAAAATAATATAACGATTTTTATTAATTGTCAGTAAGTTCAACTGGCACTTTAAAACCACATGTTACCGAAGCTCTCATTGGAATTTATCATTTTTAAGCTCTTCGGTATTGGTTTCTAGGCTGTTGTGTTTTCCTTCTTGTCTATATATTCTTCATTCATAGGAGAAAATGAGTATGATCATTTTCTAGACAATTCCCCAAAGTGCTAATTTAGTCTGATGTCTTCCTTCTTTTACCAAACTTCAGCCTCATAATATACAGAAAAGCTCTTTCCCTACCCCTTATAAAATGAAAGAAAATTAGGTTTTATTTATGTTTGATGTCTAACATAATAAATGGAGAGACACTTTCTTGAGAAGTGAAGTCCAATATAGGATTAAAAAGTTCCTTCAGAGTACCCATGCTCCTGGTAAAATGATCTCTTCTCAGCTTGTACATTACCCACATCAGGAACAAAGGTAGACAATCTGGAAATTCCCCCATGAATATGGTAAAACCACCCTTCTAATTCTCAACTCTCTCAGTCCTAGAACTGCAAACTCTCTGAAAGATCTTTCTGTAGAGGACCTTAATGTGAACTGATTATCACATTCCCATGGGAAACCATCAAAAATAATCCAAGCACTTTCTGTATCCTTGGTTATTTCAGCATCCTAAATAGTTTAAACCACTCATTTCTTCCTTAATCATATGGATTTTTATTTTATTTTTTTAACATTTTTTATTATAAAGATGTGGGGTACAATTTAGGCTTAGGTATACAAACGTTGATCATGCAGGTACCCTTGTTGATGAGGTGTGTCCCTCCCTCCCCTAGCAGTTTCCCTTAACTGCCAATCCTACCCCCCTTCCCTGATAGTTTCCCCCTACTGCCAATCCCTTTCTTATAGTATTATAATTGTTCAAGGTCCGCTTATGAGTGAGAACATATGAGACTCTGTTCTTTGCTTCTGTGATAGGTCACTGAGTAATTCATCTGGATTTTTAAAGTCTCAAGGCTCTATACATCCACTTAAGTGACTCCTTCTCCTACAATGTAAACTTCCAGTATGACCATTGAATACACAAAATCTATACCCTTCGTGTGTCTCAATGTTTCTTTCACTTCCTAATCTAACTGAAATTCAGATATCACATAGGAACACTGCTTCCCCAGCAGTGTTCTCAAATAATCTTTTACTCACACCCCATGCAGCAATGGTCCTGGAGTTAGAACAGATTTCCATCCTTCCCCAAAGCAAATGAGCAACAATCTGTTTTAAGAGTACCAGAAGGATATGTGACTGTTTTTGTAATGGTTGTAAAACCTACCAAAAGTATCATTGACACCTTGCTTATTGACTTTTTTCCATCAATATGAATATTATTGTTCTTAGTAATGTCACTATCTATATAGGCTATTTATGCAATGCACTATAAACTGAATTTCATACTCTTACCTCCAGTAATTTTGTTCTACACCTCAATCACCTAATTTCATTATCGTTCCCTCCAGACATTGACATTACCGACATCTGTACCACTTCTAAAATTTTAATAATTATAATCCTGTGACTGATCTACATTTTCATATTAAAATATAAACTAATTTAGAAGTCCAACTTCTTAAATTCTTTGTTTCTACCATGACATCAATCCACTGAAATTTCCAATAATTAATTGTTGATCTCCCTACTTTAGTAGTTTCTTTCCTTCCTACTAAGATTAGGTATCTTTGGACTGTCATTTTAAAGCCATCTTTGTGTAACCATCTTCTATTTCCTTGTCTTTATTATCACTTCCTTTGTTTAGAATAGCTAAAACAAAGTGTTATGTAAATCTTATCATCTACTTACGCTCACCTTGAACTAGAAAAGTTTAGCAGAGCTGGAAAAAAATAATCTAATTGATTTTACTTTAAATATGACTGTAAAGCTCAGGTGAGTCATCAGGACACACTCAGCTCTGCTACATTTCCCTGGAGAGTGTATTTTTCTTGTCTCCTCTCTTTGCTAACACTCTTCTCCCCCAACCAATCGCTCTCAACAGTAATCAGAATTGCATTTGGTTTTAGAATAGAGAAAATAAGCAAATAAATAAATACAGTGAATTGATTTTCTCAATATGTTTACTCTCTTAAAGACTATCCGATTTGGTTCTACTGAAATAACTCATGTCAGTGTCACCAATTACCTCCACATAGAGGTATTTATGGTCAATTCTTACTATCCTATCTCAATTCAACTTATTGGACATTCGATTTCTCAAAAGCATAAGACAAAATGATCACTCTTTTTTGAGACACTTTTTTACTCAGCTTCTCTGACACATATGTGTGTTTGTGCGTATAGATGTGTGCGCCTCACTGGCCACTCATTCTCAGTTATTTTTGCTAGTTAATTCTTCTTTTCCCACTTCTAAAGTTTGAAATATTCTGATTTTCTGTAGAGGATTATCTTCTCTTATCCTTCGATAGTCACAAATGTATCGCATGACATACAATATCATCTATAAAATGTTATCACACAAATTTCTGACTCTAATCTTACTTTTCCCCTGACTTCCATGTTCAACTGACTTATTGATATTTCTACTTGGACCCTCCTAGGAACCTCAGCATAAAATATCCTGAAGTAAACATTTGATTACCTAAATCCACTCCTTTTGCAGTGTACCATTTCTCAATAAATAGTATAACAATCCACTGAGTTGTTGAAGCCAAAAACTTTGGAGATATACTTACTTCATGTGTATGTGTGTGTGTGTATAAAATTCATTATTAGATAATACTTTAGGTCTACCTTTAAAATATATCTTAAATCTGATTACTTTTCTTTTTTTATTTAAACATGTGGGGTACAATTCTGGGTTAGTTATACAAACGTTGATTATGCAGTTACCCTTGTTGATGAGGCATGCACCTCCCTCTCCTAGAAGTTTCCCTGAACTGCCAATCCCACCCCCACTCCCCTGAGTTTTCCACTAGTGCCAATCCCTTTCTTATAGTATTATAATTGTTCAAGGGTTAACTTATGAGTGAGAACATATGGTACTCTGTTCTTTGTTTCTGTGATAGATCACTAAGTATGATCAACTCTAAATCCATCCAAGTTGTTGCAAAGTCCATATGTTTATCTTTCTTTATGGCTGCAATATATTCCATTGTGTATATGTACCACATTTTTTTTTAATCCAGTCTACTTCGATGGGCAGCATGGTTGGTTCTGTGTTTTTGTTATTGTGAATAGAACTGCAACAAACATATGTGTGTAGGTATCTTTTTTGTAGAATGATTTGAGTTCCTCTGGATATATTACCAATAGGGGAATTGCTAGATCATACAGAAGGTCAATTCCTAGTTCTTTCTAAAATCGCCACACTGTCTTCCAAAGAGGTTGCACTAGTGTGCATTCCCACCAGCAGCGTAGAAGCGTTACTTTTTCTCCACATCCTCACCAGCGTCTGTTGTTTGTTTTATTAATGATGGCCATTCTTACTGGGGTTTGGTGGTATCTCAATGTGGTTTTGATTTGCATTTCTCTGATGATGAGTGAGGCTGAGCACTTTTTCATGTGTCTGTTGGTTGCCCGTATATCTTCTTTTGAGAAGTGTCTATTCATGTCTTTTGCCCACTTTTTAAAGGGGTTGTTTGTTTTTTTCCCTTTGGTGCATTTGAGTTACTTGTAGATCCTAGATGTTAGGCCTTTGTAATTATTCCACAAAGAAGATACCTGCACGTGAATGTTTATTGCAACTTTATTCACAATAGCAAAAACATGGAACCAACCATGCTGCCCATCAAATCTGGACTGAATAAAAAAAATGTGGTACGTATACACAATGGAACATTATGCAGCCATAAAGAATGACA
>CAUYQG010166379.1:0-15250 GCA_963574415.1 Tarsius wallacei
CCCGGCTAATTTTTTTGATTTATTGTAGAGATGAGGTTTCGCCTGCCCAGGCGGGTCTCGAACCCGCGGGCTCAGGCAATCCACTCACCTCAGCCTCCCAAAGGCGCGGGATTACAGGCTGAGCCACCGAGCCCGGCTTAAAGACCAAAACTTTTAAACCTTGTTCTATCATTTTAAAACTAGAAAGTATTACTTAATTCTCATTTGATGAGAATAAATAATTTGATGTAGCTATTATTACGATTAGAATTTGGTCAATGTATTTAGAAATGATAACTGATATCAAATTGATTAAGATTTAAAAGAAAAGCAATTATGAGAAGGCTCAGCATAATTCATGTACCGAATGTGCCATAGTTTCTTCAGTTTTTTTACTCTATTAAGTTTTTCTTTCTATGTCTTCTTGCAATAAATGCTGATTGGCTACTCTAGAAGCACATCTAAGTGATTAGCCGAGTAAATCAGATACTTCACTTCAGAGTAAAGAATGCTTTAAATTTTAGCATAATTGTTACTGAAACTTTCTCAAATGTAAAGCCTTTATTTTATTTAACTTGGTTACTGAATTTTTTGTGTGACTGAAAACCATTTTTTCTTTTCTGTTTCTCTCTACAGAAAGCTGACCTTGCAGTTGCTCCACTGGCTATTACCTATGTTCGAGAGAAGGTCATCGACTTTTCCAAGCCCTTTATGACACTTGGAATAAGTATTTTGTACCGCAAGCCCAATGGTACAAACCCAGGCGTCTTCTCCTTCCTGAATCCTCTCTCCCCTGATATCTGGATGTATATTCTGCTGGCTTACTTGGGTGTCAGTTGTGTGCTCTTTGTCATAGCCAGGTAACATGCTCACTTTTGTGATTTTTTTGGCAATTGTTACCTCCTTTATCTAACTAATAATTGTCAAAAGTCACAATCATTTTTACTTCTTCTGTTCTTTATTTCCCACGGGGTGCTGAAGAATAATGAATTTAAGAGTCACATCCACTTATTAAAATGCACTATGCTGCCTTTTTAGGCAGAAAGCATGCTGGTTGTGTCAGTAAGCTATAAGTTTTGTAGGGTTTATTGGTTTCTTATTCAGAATCTAAAAGCAGTCCAAATCAATGTGATAAAAGAATCATTGCCTCACTTTGAACACTTCTGTCGAACCAAAATAGTATGTTTTACTAACTTGAATTAATAATTCAGTCATAAGAAAAAACAAAGTAATAAAATTTAAAAGGAGACTTATTTATAAGGAACCAAGGCTAATTTATAATAAGCATTCTAAGTCTAAAAAGATCACCATGGTATTCTACAATAAATTTGTTATTTTTTTTACAAAATAAATATTACTTTTTAAAAAGTGCCTTATTGTAATTTATATGTAGGGTATGTTTGAAGTCGTAGGATTAGAAAACAAAATGTCTAATTGAAAAATACACAGGTTTAAATTTTTATAATGGTCTTTAAAATCTATGATACACCTCAGTCTGTGTTGAATTTGTTACATTATTGTTACTCTTAGACGTGGATATTTGTAATTTTTATTTATGCTTACTTTACTTTCAAACTTTTAATTGATAAATCATTTCAATATGATTTAGTTTACTTTTGCATTAATTAAGAAGATTAGAACTATACCTCATGATTCCAATCCCTATTGTTACTCTAATGACATTGAGTCAGACCATGTATTCATTATGTTCTTTGAATTTTTACATTTCATCAAATACCAAAAAGATATTTCTGAATACACAATAAATTAGAATTCTACAAATAATTTTTCATGTTGATAAAAATACGTGCAATGTATAGCTGTATATATGTTTTTATGCCTGTAATAAAAATTATATATGCAGTGTCATTTCAATTACATTACACAAATTAGTTTGATGAATTTATCATTAAGAATATTTGTCCTTCTTCGAACTCATTTTCTTTCCAATGAAGTCATGTATTCTTTTCTAGTAGTAAAAAAAAGAAAAAAGTTTTGTTTATTCTGTGAAAAAGAAACATAAAATCAATGACAGAAGTAGCATAATATTTTTATACCTTTACATTTTTGAAATATTTACACAGATTTTAAAATATATTTATACTTAATTATTATGCACAGCTTTACTTTTTCACCTAATTGATATAATATTAATACTTGAATCCTTCAAATCATTATCATTTGCATTTGTCTGAAAATATATATAGGAATCATGTAGCCATATAGCGTTTGAAGCTGTACAGTAAACTTTTGGGGTCCTCCCCACATAATGAAAATTTGGAGTGTGAAGTTCCTAAACTTACAGCCTTCTCATTTTTTAGCATCTTTGGGCCAGTTACAACTTTCTTATAGTGACAAACATAGCCACTCTATGTTATATGTGTTCAGAGAAATATGTCCAACTGTTTCAGCTTAAGTAATGCCATGACCAGGTAACTCCTCAGCCAGCCCACAGGCCAAGCAGAAAAATAAATACTCCAAAGTATAGAGAAAGCCTTCCTTGATGTGTACCTATACCCCTGTTCCTTCTTAGTCAAAGTAACTAAAGTACTCAGGAGGGGTGTAAATAAGACTTAGAGGAAGATGTCATGAGACAGTTGTGAGGCATGAATCGAGTATAGACATAAATGGAGCTGACTTAAGTCTAACAGTAGTTTTCTAGAAATTTTAGACTCTTGGGCTACTTCAGTTTGTATTGGGGATCTTAAATATTTATAATTTTCTACACCCAGATCTTTTGAAATCAGATTCAAAGCGAGTATGGAAACATCTGGATTCTTTTCCAGCTTAAAAAAGTATGCTTGCAAATGGAGGTTTTTAGGTTAGGTATGTACTTATCTAAGTTTTTTAAATATTCCTATAACTCTCACTTTGATAAACCATCATAAATAACATCTGTATAATTATGTTAGCCTGTATTGATTATATACAAAAGAAATACATTTATGCCATCCTGTTTGAAAACAGCCATTTTGGAATGTTACTTTTATATTTTGTCATTAGTTATTAAATGAATAGATTTGAAAATGATCCTATTTCAGCTTCTTTCTTATTTATTTAAAAACAAATTGTCTCATATACTTAAAAAATTTAAGTATAAACTCATTTATTGGCAAATTAATAGATATTCTATTAATAATGTTAGATAAACTATATTAAGTAACAAATTATATTAGAGATTCTTGGCAAAGTAATGCATAATATAACAATAAATATTTTACAGATTTTCTCAGAGTATGTCATTCAATTCTCAATCTTAAAATAATCTTGTTTAAAAATATTTCCAAATTAAAAAAACTAAAAAATCAAATAGAAAGAGAAGCCTTTGAATACAATTTAAAATTTAAAATCTGAATATCCAAAATCAAATGAATTTGTGTAATTAAGATCTACTTTAATATGGTATTGAACTCTTGCTACTATAAAAGAAGGTTGTGATATGCAAAGGTAGATAAAATGTCTAAGTTTCAGCTGTATAACTTAATCCCCTTTCTAATTTAAATAGATCACAATATTTGTTAGAATTTAAAATACATGTATTTTAATTTACCTTTAGCATTTAGATTCTACCTATTGATAGAAATTATGTCTCATGTCATATAGTGATCAGTGATGAACTCATTGACATCATTGTTGATGTCATAATAAATATGGTATTTTCTTTATCTTTCTGTATATCTTTTATCTCCATAACAATTACATATAAAAGAAAGACAAATTCAGTTTAAAAAGAAGTTTAGATTCTGGTTTTCACAACAGAGTGAGACTCCAACTCAAAAAAAAAATCACAGAAACGAAGGTTGCAAATGATTATCACTTTAATAACAGAATTCATGTCAATTATTAGAAGTTACGTAATATTGAATTTTAAGTGATCATGTAATAACTACGTATGATTGAATACAACTTATCTCAAAACTGAAAACTGAATTATAATAAATTATTTAAGTATTGTCAACATGTTTAATCATTATTATTTTTACGATTATTTTTGTCATTATCTGATACTCTTCCTATTATTATGGCTAAAATTAATATTCTATATCTTCCTAGCCAGGAAGCTGCAGCTTCAATTTGTTTTGTTTCCACTTTAATTATTCCATCAATCATTCACTCATTTAGCCAAATATTTGTAGAGTCTTTACTAAGCACTAATTAGTTCCCATAAAATATTAAGAATTAATTTGTATCTCAGCTATTTATTAATTTATGTAACAGATATCTATTGACTACCTGTAATGTGCTAAGAATTGTACCAGATACTTAAGTTCAAGAACAAACACAATGTGATGTGTTCTTTTCATTGATAAACTCACAATCAGTGAGTATATCTGACAATAAATATTTATTGCCCTTGAATAAATTTATAAAAAGATTTGATAACTATCCTACATTTTTTAATAAATACTGTATATTTAATATATGTTTTCCTACAAAATGACTTGAAATATATATTTCATAAAGCTGTAAAGGAACTAGTACATTAGACAGACTACTAGTAATCATTAGACGGCTAGATTAGAAACTTATGGCATATTTGCTCTATCATCTTATCAGTAATACTAATTTTATGGCAAACTAAAATCTAATAATTGTTGCTAGAATTTATTATTTTAAACCATATTTAAACGATGATGCCTTTAAAAAATTACACCTTATCTTTACATTTAAGAAAAAACATCTAAGAATAGTGAATAAATATTTTAAATGTATTTAATCAAAAGTAAGAAGAAAATATATGGCGTTATTTTTTTTTTTTTTGTGTTGGTATGGTTTTATATTTTATGGCCTCTTGCAAGCAATTGTATTATTATAGCATAATGACATAATCAGCATGCTCACCTGAATTAGCTAAGAGTGCTTATTTAAGAATAAAGATGAACCTTGAATAGTGCATATTCTAGACATAGAATGACCTTATCCCAAGTATCCTAACAATAGCTGCTGGTTGACAGAGGAGGAAGAAGAAATCTTGTCCATGATGGTTTCGTACTTAGTCCAGATTTGCCCCTAAATATTTCTCCCTCTTTTGCTTTCTCTTTTGACCTAGGTATATTATTATCGAGATGGTAGTTAGACATATAAAAGTCTGGTCAGGGCACCCACCTTATTACACTGATAATAAGACATTTTTCACCTTGCTTCAAATATTTATTTTATTAAACAAAATATACTATTGATACAGTAGATACTATTTATAAAGAGTCATTATAAATCCCCATATATTTTAGAATTTTTTTTTTCTTTTAACCATTGATACCTCCAAGACAACCGAACTGTTCTGAAATTCAGCATGCAAATCTTGGTCTAGATTTCTTAGTAGACTGCTGTACAGAGATGAGTATCTGAGGATCAAACCTAAAAGAAGGGGATAATGGCATATTCATTTTTCTCCAACGGGATTGTTGTAACCTTAACAACTATTGCATATTTTATTCTGAAATTTACATTCTAAAATAAAATACAAATAAACTTTGGACAAAGAAAATAGTACTATAATAAACTTTGTAATATAAATACTATTGCATGAAAATTTCTTAGGCAACATAAATGAACAACTGAATATGATCAAATACAAGAAAAAGGTTAAAGGAAGCCAAACAACAATAACTAGCCTGACTTTCTTAGCTAGAACAGCAAATCAAAGAATATCCAATGCGTTACATGAATAGCATTAATTTTTCTAAGTTAAGAAGGATATAGGAATTTATCGTGTATTTTTGTGTTTAATTGTCTTGCATGATTTTTTAGAATATTGGAACATTATCTATTATATTAATGGATTAGGCAGCAGGAGATGGTCTCCCTAGAATCAGCTCAATGATTTATTGTTACAGTGACCACCAAGACTGTCTTGACATATGTTTTGGCCCTAACATGGTCTGTGGTCACCAGATGGTGAGGCAATTGCCTTCCTGAAAGTCCTATACTTTAAAAAATATTCTGTATTTCTCTTCGAGCTCAGAGGTAAAGATGGTCTAAACATAGTGTTTTTAATGGTTTGACTGACTTTAGAAAACCGTATCCAAAGTGCTTGCCCTAACAGCTTTGATCTCAGCTCCAGACTAGCGTGCAAAAGCTTTTATATTCCTGTCACAATGATAAGTGGCATTTAATGTATGGTGAAGGGCAGCAATGAATTATTATGCACTTAAAAATGGATAACTGTTTTGTTGGGATGTTCAGTGTTAAACTAATCTTCTGTCTAAAGGACTGTTGTCATGTTAAAATGAAATGCCAACTTTGTTGAGTGCCTTTACCACCAATTTGCAAACTTTTTACGTGGTAAACCGTTTCCATTTTACTTTTCCATAACATAATTTTAGATATATTTTACTTTTACTTTTAATATCATATTTTTACTGAAGTAAATTGCAGGAAAGCCTGCATGTTATTCCTCTACTTCACTTAGTGATTTTCCTAAAATTTACTGAAAATTTGGTTTTAAATAAGTGCTGTTCTGCTAATATGCCTGTCACATATGAGAGCGATTGTTAACATTATGATTTAACAAATATTTATCTAAGTTATGCACTTGAAAGTCAACATTGATTACACCTAGCTGCACTTTCAAACTAAGAATTAAAATGTTTCCATGGGAGATGAGGCTACTTCTGCATTAAACATTTTTTCCCTTCAATTGTTATTTGGTAATTCCATATAAAATAATGTACCTCTTTATTTTTAGCGCTTCCAACAGTGTTCATGGTTGTGAAGTATACATGGAGTCACCAACCCAGAGAAAATTATTAGTTTTGTGTCATTATTGGAAACAAGTCTATTGAAACTAAGTTGAATCAATGACGTCTTTTCAGCTGTGGTAAATATGGCATCTAGGTAAAAGAGACAGTGGAGATCTTGACTGAAATTATCTGCCTGGTACAAAGAAGAGAATACAATCATCTGAGTAGAAATTAAGTATACTTTCCACCTCTCAATTTTATAATTTCTCTAGAAAATTACAAAAATAAAAGACTGAAAAAAATTGAGTAAGACAAAGGCAATTTAAAATTAATGTGGGTTTTTTTCTTCACACTTTTTAAATTTTACAGATGTGGGGTACAATTCAGGGTTAGGTATACAAATGTTCATTATGCAGGTACCCTTGTTAATGAAGTTTTTATTCTGTAATCCAGTGCTTGTTGGCATTTTATTTTAAAGATAATTGTACTTGAGAATTTTGTAGAAGTTTCTACAGTCCTATCTAAACTATTTCGCCCATAAAAATTATTTTTTTCTTGATTGTCAGGTCCAAATTAAGTATAAATGCTAAAGTAGAAGTTTGGTGGCACATTTTTATATTTCAGATTATATAGATACATTTTTTGCCTCTGTGTCTTTCCTTGACTCCATCACCAGAATTTGAATTGAAAGGCTCCTGGGAGCAAAAAGCCTGCCTCTCTCTAGTCATTTTAAACGTATCCACTCGATAAATATCTTGGTCAATGAGCTTCTTAGAACATGGTCATCTTATGATCATTTGTTTTCATTTATAAGTTCTGAAATATCTAGTTCAATAAATCACAAAAATTAGCTATGGTAATTTACGGTGTGTAGGGTGACTTTATGAAACACAAGAGTGCTAAAAACTTAAAACTCAATGTTTATTAAATTGTTACATATGCTACAAAAAAAATGGCACCTGTTCTTAATGAATCCTTTATGGAACATGTAATTGTGTTTTACACACACACATACATCTCCTGATGAGAAGTGGCACTTTTATAAAAAATTAATATTTTTTTGAAGATTTGTAAAATGGGGTGTAATTTATTTGTTGGCAGTTGCCACCATATCTCTTATACGTTTATTATTAGCAAATTCAGGCTGAGAAATAAATAGGACAAGAACAATATTATCAATGTCTTCTCTTTTTTCAAAAGAAAATTATTTTTTCTTTTTTTATGGATCTTAAAAAATAAGGTTTTTGAGGTTTCTTTTAAGAACCAGCAAGATAAGTAACCAACCATTTTTTACCAACTGAGACACTTTATAAAATGATTTTCTTTTCTTGATAGCTACACTTTTTTATAGCTATAGAATATTGTGAATTGCTTGTAAGAAGCCACCTCGCCAGCTTGGTTTGTCTATGGTAATTCTCAAAACAAAACTACACTTCTGTTTTTCCATAGCCACTGAAAAAATAGTCCCATTGGCCTTTTCGGGAGGTTTCTCAGTCAACCTAAGAAAGGACTTTTCAATCTGAAACTATCTCGGGAAAGTTAGTGGCGTTTTTTAAAAAAATTGTATTTTTAATAGAATATTTAAATCACAATGTCTGGTCGAAAGAGACCAAAGCTTTTATATGAACATGTACACTGAAACAGTGGAATCATGCAGGAAGCCAGTAAAATAAAGATAAGAAATAAAGAAATGTTCACTAGGTTTTATTTTTCTTCCTGTATGTCTTTGTACAATGATTGAGAGTACTGTGCTTATAAAAAGGCAATTGTCTTGAGAAATGTAGAGAAATAGGTCAGTGCTTTTTAAATGGCTAACATGACAACTAAATTATTAGCATTTGTATTTGGATAAAGCTGTCTTTTACTATAGATTCTTCCGTGTAAGGGTTCTTTCAGATGAATGTTTTCCTGTAAAGCCTTGTCATGGCAGTGGTGGGTCAGGTTGGGCAAATTATTCAGAGAAAAGGAAAAACAAAACTAACACATATTGCAAATCAACAATGACCAGGTTATATCTGAGAACTATAAAGAAATTAATTTATTACCTTTTTTGGTAACTGTGTATTTTTATAACTTGATTAAGGAATAAATACATATATGTCATTCCCCAAATCCTCCCTCACCACAGATGAGATTAGAAGAGTTTTCTCTTTGTTTAATGCTATCATCATTAAACTTTTAAATTCCAATTTCTTATGCAGAAGAAGGTTATTCTAAGGAAAACGTGAATTTAGAAGAACACAGAAAACATATTTAGAAAATGAACATTCTCCTTTTTTATTTCCAAGATTTTTGGAAAATAACGTTGACTATCTTTTGATTTTAAAAAGAATGCTGTATTAAATCTTTTTACTACGTTAGCAGTATATTGCTTTGCAATACAGGTAATTCACTGAAAAAATTATTTTATTAGCTACATTTTAGAAGTGTTTCTTTCTTTTTAGTCTACAAGTAAGAAAGCTTATGAGCTATTTTTAATCACTTGGAAACCTAGACAAGAGACATTAACAAGCCACATGTGCAGATTTTCCTTATAAACCTATTCTCTGAAAATGCTAACACTTTTTTTCCTGGAAATTATTAGGTGAATTTAGTAAAGGAGTGGAACCACATTGTGAGTTTTTCTGGAGACTCAAATGGTATTAGTATTGATTTGATTTTTTTATAATACATGGATGTGAGAGAAATATCAATATGCAATGAAAACGTATGACAAAATTTTTAGAGGTAATTTATGACTATTTTTTCATACTAAATAAAACAATGCAGTCTATCCAAATAATTAATGAGTAGGAGATATAGTGTCATCAACCAGTGTAACTTCATTCATTAGAGCATGTCACAACACCTTAATTGCTATAATTTTTTACATTCCATTACATAATTGCATCATTCAAGTTAAATTGTTTCCATATCAATCCTGTTGGGTATTCATATATGGAAAGAGAGTTGTCGCTTTTTTTGTTGTTTAAGGAAAAATATCATGACTCTTCCAAATAGTAACGAGAATTTCAATATATTTGAATAGAAAGAACTTTATTGCATCTAATATGTATATAAACAGAACTAGTGTAACAAATGACAATGCAAACTATTCTATTGACTTTCAATACCTATATTTTTAGCTATTTCTAGGTAATGTTTCCATAATTAGGGACACTACAGGAACATAGTTATCTGTGTTAGAAATTTGTTGATTTTATACTTATTTTTGAAATTTTGTTTGGAAGCCCAGAAATTAACCTTTTATTTCTTATAACAAATAATCTTAAGTCGTTATACACATCTATATCTTAAAACTATAGTGATTATTTCTATTTTATTTAATTTACATTGATTGAAACAAGTTTTTAGTTTTAATATTTTCTGGCTTATATAAAGGTTGATTTTTTCTTTTTTCCCAGCCTGGATATAACATAGTTTGTGTTATTCTTTATGAGAAATGTTTAATCCTAAATTAATTATTTTAAAACATTTCCCATTCTCATGTGCTCCTGACTTCACCCAAGATGATAAATTTCAGTGGGTAAATTTACAATAGACTTTCCTACTAAACGAATGGATTTAATATTTGAAGCAAAGGTGAAATTGTAGGTTTTGAATGTTACTGGCATGATAAACATTACAAACAGAATAGGGCTACAACTGTCATCTAAGTTGGTTCAGAATATGCACCTGAATATTACTTTAACGTAATAAAATTAGGTAAGTGTTTCCCTGCTTCCCTTACTATTACTGGTATTGAGAATGGGGGGTGCTGGGAGGTGTATTTCAAGATAAGTTTAGCAGTTCACAAAACTGAAGATATGGTTTGGAAAGTGATACTAATAAAGTGATTTTACAAAACAAAAATTGATAAATAGTGAATATTTTGCTTATAGATGAAGATGCAAAAACAAGATTCACATACATTGATTTCAAAATGTTTATATTACTCCATCAATTTTAAAGTAGAGCTTTGGTTATTTGTAATTAGGAAGATATTACAAATAATGTTTTTCAATTTTTACCTGTCGAGACCTTAAAAATATTTATTTTGATAGTTCTGTTTGAATATTTTAGTTGCAAACAAAATTAATGATTTCCAAACATGCTTCAGTTGTTTTAGTTAGTAAACTGTATATAAAGTGCATACACATAATTTTTAAATATTTTATTGATTTGTTTGTTATGGTAGATTGTCTATATTTTTAAAATACATTTCCAACTTTTTCTGTTGGAAAAATAGAAAGCCCACAAGTCATTAAGCTTTGTGAAAGATGTTACAAAATATTATAGTTTAAAAAACTATGTGCTTTGCATGATTGTGGTAGCTGAAGTTTGCTATTTTTATAGAATCCAGATAACTGCATATGAATTAAATCAATTTAAATGTCCAAGTGCTTTTAGAAAATCAAATGCTGCCTTTCTAATGCTAGCTTCAAGTTCTTGTTGATAACATCATTTCTACTTATTGTCTATTTTTTTTTTTGAAGAAAGCATAGGCTGCTTTATTTTTTATTATTAGAGTACACATGATCTTCGAACAATTTGCCTTGAATATTTTAAATCTGGCCTTCCTGCTTTATAAATTCTTTCAAGTGTATATTGCAAGCTAAACAATTGTTAGTGGCCTGTAACTCTTAACAGACAATTCTTTACGTGTAAATGATGCTTACAATTCTTTCAAAATAACTACTTTTTAATATTTGTTACTTCATTTGCAAATAAACAGCTATATTGTTAAGAAGTAAATTTATAAGACAAACCTATGTTTTCTTATGCAGCATTGATATTTAAACCATTTTCCTTGTTAGTCTCAGTTTAAAGCCACTCTTAATTTGATTGGACAATTGGATCTTTTAGAAAAAAATATTAAGAGCCAGCTAAAGGGATTACACAATAGCTATTGTATAATAAAAATATAAATTCTAGTTGTGTATGTAGAATTATGTTTTTATTTTACTTTGACACCTGGCCTGAATTTTATGGCCACCAATATTATGACTTTTCTCCAGAAATTATAGAATTATAGAATGATTAATAGACAATTATGGAAAGAAGTTTTTAATCCCATAACAATCTCACAACATAATAATATTATGACATATAAAAAATAACCTTAGCTAGGTTAAAGAAATAAAGTTGCAGTACACCATTATAGCTTTACTTTATTTAAATAATATTTCTTAGGATAAGAGTAAGCCATAAGGATCTGTAATCAACTTATTGATGAAGACAGTTTTCTACTACACATGTAAATTGTAAATGGGAATCAGCAGGAAGTTTTAAATTCTGTATTTGCTTATTATTTTGTCTTTTCTAGTTATTCATTTGTAGCCTAGATCAATATTATTTTTCTTGCAGATTATATATATTTAGAAAAATTGACAATTTAAATTGGTTGTCATTAATATATTACAAATCAGTGAAACTGATCATTGTTACCGTTTCATTAAGCCCTTTCAATCCATTTGATTCTACTAAATAATATGTTCAGTAGCATATTATTACAATGCTCATCTACAGATATATCTTGTACTTTTCTGTGTAGATCTAGTGCCTTTCTGGTGCTAAAAACAATTGGCTTTAGTATTCAACATAAATGATATATTGTTCAGTGATGTGATGGTAATTTTTTAATAATTGGCTGTCACAGTGAAGGAGTATTTAGTTTGTAGCATTTACAATTTTCACAATTTTAATATTCTTACTTTGGTCAATATCAAGCTACCAGTGAAGTATGGTTGAATGCAGAGTTGGGAAGATACATGCAAAATTAGCTCTTGCAAGCTGGGATAAGCAGGCTCCAGCATATGAGTATATTATATGGTAAAGAGAAGGGAGAGCAATAGACTATAAAAGTGAATAGGCAATTCACGTGGAATGTGTTTACATTCCGGTATACAGAATGCATGAAGAAAGATATGTGGATGATAATGGCAAGGTTGGCGAGCCTTGAAGGCAAAGATAAAATGTTGCATTATTTTACGGCTGGTGGCTCAGCCTATAATCCCAGCACTTTGGGAGGCCGATGCGAGTGGATTGCCTGAGCCCTCGGGTCTGAGACCAGCCAGGGAAACTTGGCGAGACCTGTTTCTATACTGCTGCTGCTGCTACTACTACTACTACTACTACTACTACTACTACTAATAATAATAATAATAATAATAATAATAATAATAACAACAATTATAATTAACTGGGAGTGGTAGCACGCTCCTGTAATTCCGGCAACTCGGAAGGCTGGGGCGGAAGGAACGTCAGAGGCCAGCAGGTCGACGCTGGGGTGGCCGTGAGTTTGCCACTGCACTCCAGCCTGGGCGAAGGAGTGGAACTCCCACTCAAAAAGAAATGTTGCATTTTTACTAAGACAATTAGAACTGCTGAAGTAATTCTAAACTTAAAATAAATGCCAATTTATTCTCTTGATAATGAAAGTAATATGACACCTAAACAATTGGCATAACATTTTAAAGTAAACTGCATATGAAAATATGGGAAAGTGAAAATACACCAGTAAAATGTTATCTATATGATAATTTCAGAGAATGAGCCATTGTGAATATTGATATTTTCTAAATTATTGAGTTTTTATCACTAAATTAGAAAATTTAACTCTCTACCTGGAAAATGTATTAACCATAATAGAGAGCTCTCTGATTATAATTTTTAATCAAATATTCTAAAAGGAATAAAACTTTCTAAGACCATTAATAATATTATGAACATCTATTATTGTTCAGTTCACTAATAGGTTCAGAGTCTGTATTAGTAAAAATAGATTTCCTTGAGGATTAAGTGGGAACTTGGCAAAACAGTTGCTTAAATAAATAGGGGATGATTGTTCTCCTAGTCTTAGGTAGGGCAGAACAGCTTTAAATAGATGCTGAAGGTAATATCAAGGAAACTGGCACCTCTGTTACCTGCTACACCATTTGTAGATAGAGGCTTTCACCTTTAGGGTTGCAAAATGTGCACTATAACAAGCAGGAAATGTGCACTAAACAACCAGACATTGTACCTGTATCTCAGGCCAGGAAGAAGAGAGAAAAGATAAGAGCAAAAGACAAAAGCCTTTGCCTTTTGATTTAGAAAGTCAGTGCTTCCACCTTCTCTCTCTGTGTATACACTTTATTACGTTGAATTATTTTACTCTGACATCCCTAGCTGCAAGAGAGGCTGCAGAAGTGATATTCTTTTATCTGAATATACTGCCACTTCAGTTCTTTTGTAAGTAAGAAAAGCGATATTGGGTATGTGATTGGCAGCGGCTACCGCAGAGATTTATTGAATTGTAAATTCGTGTTTCACCATTCATTCAGTTGTCTCAATTGTTTCATTCCAAGTGTTCATTTCTGAAGTTTTCTTTTTCCTTCTTTGTCATCAATTGTCAGAATGCTTGTATGTAAGCAACCCGACTTCTTCCTTCTTGTTTGTATTTTAAATCATCATTCTCTTTAAAACAAGCTAAAGAAACATTAAAAATGTATAAAAAGTACAAATATTTCATTGCAGAGCTCTATTGTTTCTGGTTTATATTTTTGAGATGCAAATTTACCAAACTAGATTTGTGTAAGAAGCATCTATTGTTATTCTAATGTCTTAAACAGTGCTATCAAAATATGAATGTTTAATACTGTAGAAAATAGCTCTGGTTTATTTTTGATGTAGAATATTCTAATATATCAATGTTTTTCCCAACCTTTCTAAAGCAATGAAGAATTTAGAGCCACAAAAAATTATTAAATGTTATACCCTTCATAATGTTCATATAATATAAATGTATTACAATTATATCTTAGGACAGTTTTTACAACAAAGATCATATGCTAAACTGTTTTCAGTGGAAAATATCTTTATGATCAAATGAAGTGAGGAAAAGAATGCACTGGAGTTTTCTTTCAGGGATTCAATATTAACAAATTAAAGACTAAAAAATCTTGCAACAAAGAAACTCAGCATTGCCCCAACATTTTTTTTCCTGTCAATTTATTATCTCTAATTATAAGTTTGTTCTCCATGATCACCAGTTAATCTTCTCTGGAATCAAAAATCTGAGGCGTTGCCTTAGTATATAAGTTCATTTCAAATTGTATCTGCGTCATACACATTCCATATAGATTAAATCACTTGTATAAAGCCTAAGCATCTATTCTCCTGAATCCTCATGGCTATTACCAGTGCTCATTTTGCTGATGTACTTGGAAACAGAAGATTCCATCACATTTATTTAAATGACAATTTATGACTTAATAGTACTTGGCTAACACTTCCAAGTTTTAAGAAGTTTATTGAAACAAGATAATTGCCTCAATTTTCTTTTCTTTTTTTTTTTTTTTGAGTTGGCGTCTCACCCTGTCGCCCAGACTGGAGTGCAGTGGCTGCTTCCGGCCACTGCAGCCTCGACCTGCTGGGCTCCTGCGATCCTTCTGCCTCAGCCTTCAGAGTAGCCGGAACTACAGGCGTGGGCTACCACGCCCGGCTAACTTTTTTGATTTATTGTAGAGATGAGATTTCGCCTGCCCAGGCGGGTCTCGAACCCGCGGGCTCAGGCAATCCACTCACCTCAGCCTCCCAAGGCGCGGGATTACAGGCTGAGCCACCGA
>CAUYQG010166384.1:0-41451 GCA_963574415.1 Tarsius wallacei
CCTGTAGTTCCAGCTACTTGGAAGGCTGAGGCAGAAGGATCGCCGGAGCCCAGCAGGTCGAGGCTGTGGTGACCGGGAGCGGCCACTGCACTCCAGTCTGGGCGACAGAGTGAGACCCCAACTCAAAAAAAAAAAAAAGAAAAAGACACTAGAGATGCACATGCATGGAGGAAAGGCCATTTGTAGACACAGATAGAAGACAGCTGTGTGGAAGCCAAAGAGAAAGGCCTCAGGAGATACCAAACCTGCTGAAACCTTCTTGGAATTCTATCCTCCAAAACTATGAAAAAAAAATTCTGCTGTTTAAGCCATCCTTTCTGTATTTGTTATGGCAGCCCTAGATAACTAATATAGCAACCAACACACAGGGAAGTGTGGTAAGAGGTAAGGCTATGACATCAGCAGGTATTGAGATACAAAGACCAGGTGTTCCATACTGAGGAAATTAGATATTATCCTGGCAACAACGAGAAATGCACTGAAGGATTAGGCAGGAGAGAAATTTGATACGTGTTTTAGAAAAATTCCTCTAATAGGAGTTATGAAAGATACAACCAGACAACCTGAAGACCAGAAGGAGACCATTATAAGCAAGAAGGGATTAAGGTTTGAATTCAACTGAGGGAGAAACTTCAGAAACACTTAAGAGGAGGACCAACAGAATCAGTTGGTGGCCTGGTGGTGAGGAATATGGAAGAGGGAGGAGTCCAGAGTAACTCCAAGATGGGTAGAAAGGGATGCCATGGACCTGGGGAGGAAAGCATGAAAGGAGTAACTTAGCCGGGCTTGGTGGCTCAGCCTGTAATCCCGCACCTTGGGGAGGCTGAGGTGAGTGGATTGCCTGAGCCCGTGGGTTTGAGACCCGCCTGGGCAACTTGGTGAGACCTCATCTCTACAATAAATAAAAAATCAGCTGGG
Organism: Tarsius wallacei; assembly: GCA_963574415.1. Classification (NCBI taxonomy): domain Eukaryota; kingdom Metazoa; phylum Chordata; class Mammalia; order Primates; family Tarsiidae; genus Tarsius; species Tarsius wallacei. The sequence goes on from CAUYQG010166384.1 coordinate 919, forward strand.
CGTGGTAGCGCACGCCTGTGGTTCCAGCTACTTGGAAGGCTTAGGCGGAAGGATTGCCGGAGCCCAGCAGGTCGAGGCTGCGGTGGCCGGGAGCGTGCCACTGCACTCCAGTCTGGGCGATAGAGTGAGACTCCGACTCAAAAAAAAATAAAAATAAAAATAAAAAGAAAGGAGTAACTTTAGGGGAAAAGATGACAAAGGCAAATGTGAACATGCTGGACTCAAGATGCTTGTGACTTTTGTTACCTTTGTGGCACACAGAAAGGCAGAGTGGTCCTGCAGAGCAGAAGAGAAGATAGGACCCTTGGGAGTATGTAATGTTCACATAGTTCAAACAACCGAGGGTAATGAGATCACCAAGACCAGGGGATCCTGAGAGGACAAGGTGGCTGCTAGCAAATCCCAGGGCAGCACAAATATTAAGGGTTTTAACTCCTTAACAAATCAGATTAACAATGCTTGCAATCAGTCACCTTGGGAATCAGTCTAGTTTTTTTCACAAAAATTTACAAAGCAATAGTATGAACTTTAGTTTTCAGAAATAGCTAAATCAATCGGAGTTAAGTCTAATGAAAAGCTCACAAGCAACAGTTTCTTGCATCAAATGCAAGATACGACTAGTTGAATACATTGGGAAAATGGGTTGTCTCTTCATAATATGTTAATTAACAAACATTTTCCTGGCCAGGCTCAGTGGCTCAGCCTGTAATCCCAGCACTTTGGGAGACCAAGGCGAGTGGATTGCCTGAGACTGCGGGTTCGAGACCCACCCGGGCAACTTGGCGAGACCTCATCTCTACAATAAATCAAAAGTTAGCTGGGCTTGGTAGCATGTGCCTGTAATTTCTGACTACTTGGAAGGCTGAGGCGGAAGGATTGCTGGAACCCAGCAGGTTGATGCTGTGGTGGCCATGAGTGTGCCAGTGCACTCCAGCCTGGGTGACAGAGTGAGACTCCAACTAAAAAAAAAAAAAAAAATTCTATAGCTATGGAATTATTTTCACTATATTCTGTATGTTTTAGTCTTTAGGTTTATGGTAAGCACTGCTTTTAAAAATCATTTAAAAAGCTATTTTCATTGAAAAAAAGTCTACAAAAATTGTCTTAGAAATTTGCTCTTTGGGCAATTCCAAAGGAGACCTTCCATGAATAATTTGTGCAATAGTTGCTAAAATAAATGTAGAGTTTCCTGGGTACATTAATAGGTTAATACTCATTTAAGCTTTCAAATAGAAGTACATTAATGAGGTTAATACCCATTTAAGTTTTCATTTATTTATTTTAAAAGGATTAGGATAAATTTATACCAAAGTAGTGACACTGATTATCTTTAGAAACATGGAACTTTGAGTGTTTTAACATTGCTTTCTTTTTTCTATTTTCTGACTTAAAGAGAGCAATGAACATGTACTGCTTTGAGAATAAGAAAAATAATAAAGTTGGTTTTAGTGTTTAAAAATTTAGTAAAATCTGAAAAGTCATACATTCCTTTGAAAAATCAATAAGTCTCTGGATTTCCCCAAAACACACATACATTAAGTTGTTACTGAGGCTCACAACCTACACTATATCTGCTTGTCTACTTTGCTTTCTTAGAGACTTAAAGACAGTGGGCCTATATCTACACTTTACAATTTCGTTTTCTAAACAGTACAGTTAGTTGTTCAATAAATGGTGATCAAATAATGCAGTATGCAGAAGAGAATGCAAACTTCATGAAGACAGCCTAAGAAAGTTTGAAATTATAATGAGGCAAAAATTGAGAGCCTTGCAATGGCTAACATATATAAGCAAGATTTAGCTGCTAGTCATTGACTGAATTTACTCTCCTTTTCCTCCTCCCATCTGTTCTCGCCCAACTGCATCCAAACAGCATTTTATACTTTAAGGAGCATGTGAACCTATAGATTTTGCAATCATATTTATGTATTGCGAGGACTCACAATTTCAGAAACGCACATATTTTCAGGATCAGTCCCCTAATAACTAGGTCAAAATATCTGCCAAAATAATGTGAGTTGTAGTAACTACTGTTTCCCTTTAAAGCAAATCACTTCAGTGGGAATATATATCTCCACACATTCTAGTTTTGAATAAAATAAATACTGTCTATATAAAAGTGGTATAGTTGAAAATTTATATCTACAAATCTATTTCAATCAATGAACATAGGCAGATCTGCAAACAAATGTCAGGAAAATCTAAAGACCATAACTTTAGAGTGTGTCACCATAATATTAAGGTGACTGAAATCCCAGCTTTCACTACTTTTCATTCTGAAGAACAGCCTGAGTGTGTAATTTTATCCTAAATTTACTTCACATTGCAATATAACACTACATTTTTTATTTTCTCTTTATGGATAGAAAAAAAGATTAATGTATTCAGAAGAAAATAAAGCCTTCTTATGAGGCAGCACTTGTTAACTCTCGTAGCTTCTCTGTTTCCATGATTAATAGCTTTGCAAATAAGTAACAAAAAGGATATACTACACCTGATCTTTTACGCTAACATATCTTTTCAAGTGTTTTATAAATTCTGGTCGAGAAGTGTTTCGTGCAATTATAAGATCCATACTTCCATTATTTAATCTGAAATTAAATATTTGTATTAGACACTAAGAAAGGTATTAAGAGATCACACAAAAATTATTTCATATTGTTCCTTATAACAGCCATACTATTTACTAGAAGTATTGAGCTAGATAGATAATTCATCACCACCTTAAAATGACCTAAAATTCTTAAATCATCTTGCTTTGTTTTTTTTTAATAATGTAATCTTTTAAGTTAGTTTTATTAAGTCATTGGTTTCCTTCTCAATCAGCTCTTACATTAAAGCTTTTTACAGAACAACCCATTATGTATCCTACTCACATATCAAGACATAATTTAAAATACAATGTAATTAGGAATTCAAAATGAAAAACTGTATGTTTTTTTAAAGATGTATTATGGAATAGTTAATATGCACAAATGGCACAACAAATATCTCAAAAGTTTCTAAAATTTAAGGTATGAATTAAGTATTTATTTATGGGCAAAAGGTCTAAGTGACGTAGGAAACAAAATAAACCAAAGTAGCCCTTAGAAGAATGAAAGAGAGTGAACAAATGTTGCCACACATGTTCAATTAAATGACTGAGCATTTTATTTCTGCATAACTGTTCCATCCAACATAAGAGACTGAAAATTCAGAGGTGTGATTTAGTGCCAAAACAGCTATAGAAGGCAGTTTACAGAAATGCATACAAATGTCTTCTAGCTTGATTTCAGTGCAAACATGAAGTTAATCCAAGAATAATGACATAAAAATGAGCTCTTGAAATCTTATAGAAGTTCAGGTTGGAGCTGTAAGGGACCTTGGGAAGTATCTCATCATTCATGTATTTCACATAGGAGAAGACAACCCCAAGTTTAAGTGATTTGTTCAAAACCATACAGAGAAAAACAAAAATGGTCATCAGTACAAGAGCTCTCATTCTCAGGGCCCAATACTGTTTCTATTCATCATGCCTCCACTTACCAACTGAAAATAAACAGCACCAAAATGTTCAAGGTATTGTTATCATGCATCTGATTTTCTTAAATTGTCTAATTTTATAAATGTGAAAAACGTTACCCTATGCCGGCTTTCCATTATTTAGTAGAAATGGAAACATACCCTATTTGCCTGGCACTGTGCTAAACATTTCATATGTAATTCCATTTAATCTCAGGATACTTAGAGTATAAGAATATTAGTCCCTATCAGCAATTTGCACTGTGATATTTTAAAGTAAATTCTTCTCTACTGTGGGGAGATAGGGAGGAATGTGAAAGTGGAATCTCCTTTTCAATTACCCAGAATCATTTATAAGTTACAACTCTGAAAAAAAATATTGGGACAACCGAGTCTCATTCTAAAGACCTTGGCAAAGATGGTATGTTTTTATTATAATCCACAGAAGAAATCTCTAATTTGCCATGCTTCTCTGGAAAATTCATCAATAGAAATTAAGCGTGAAGAGTCAACAATGGAATTCCAGGTTAAGCTGAACATTTATGGAGCGGCTTTGAAGGAGTTATGACTCAATTACTTCCAGAAGAGCAGGACTATCTCCCATGGAAGTCACTGAACAAGCAGGGTTAGATGAACATTGTCTCAAGTCCTGCCAAACGTAGTTCTCTAGTCAGCTAGTCATATCTTCATATTTAATGGAGAAAACTACATTAGGAAAGCACACGGTTATCTGGAATTTCTGAGGGTGTGGGGAGGAAAAAAAACAGGCTCTATTTCTAAATTACACAAGCTTCAAAATACTCCTTACATGTTGTAGCTCTTGATGTAACTAATGAGGACTTTGCCATCTGGGTTTTTAATATCAAAGTTTGTAATTTCTCTTTTCTAACTTTGGCTATTTCTCTACTTATTACCATTATATCAATTGCCTAGGAAGAAATTTAAAATCAATCCCTTTTTCCAGCTGCTATTCATTCTTATTAAATATTTTGCAGGGAAGTTGAAACTAGTCATTAAAATGTTATAAATTCCCAAAGTATGTAAGTCATTCTTTTACTCCTCTTCCAGGGAAAATCTAGAGTTCACTATACTTTATGACATTCATGATCTTTTCTTTTATGCTCTTCTCTACAGGATTGGATTTGGGAGAAAAATATTTTCAGACCCATGATGGACAGCTGCTTAGGAAGAATTTCTAAGAGAAGGAATATCTATATCCTGTGGATTAAAAGAGATATAAAATATCTCATGACTTCAACTGAAAATGTGTAGATTCACAAGCACCACTATTCACATTAAATACAATGGAAATGTTTCCTCTGACTAAAGGTATCAAATATACATACATGCTTCCTCCTTTTCATGCTAAGGATATTTATGTTTACATTAGAGTCAGAGAGCAGAGACATTCACAAGAAATACCAGAACTTAATATAATATTCTCAACAACTAAATAAATAAGTAAATCAAGGAAATTAGGCATAAAATAACAAAATTATGTCAATAAAACCTTGGGAATATTACTTTGGCCTTAGTGATATTAAAAAGTCAGTGATTATCTGATATTTTTTCCAGTTCAGCAATTGTTTTCAAACTATTGTACTGACAAATCCCTTGGAATCTCTAATATTATACAAAGAGAAATTACCTCTTATTGAGTTTCAAGATAGCCAAGAGCCAGTTGAGTATATTGGGGGAAAATGGTTTATAAGAAATGTATCAATGATTCAATAAAAATTCTTACTAACCTGGTATTAGATGCCAATCCTCTAGGTGCCACTGAACACAGGCAAGGTATTGCCATAATGCTGACATTCAAGAACTGACCCTGGATCATTTGCCATTGATCATTACAATCTAAAGGTAATGGAAGTGATTGGTTACTTTTTCTTACCAGAGCAAAATGTCAACAGAGTCTGGCTCAGTTCTTAAGAAGATACTTTTGGACTCACCAGATTTGGGAGATCCCTGTACCCTCCTAAAAGTAATAAAACAAAAACAGTCACATACGCACACACACAAAATGGCATCTATTAAATATAAGAAAGTTAGAGAACTCATCATTACATATATTAAATATTTTCTTAGATTGATTAGACAGTAAGTGAAAATATGTGAGCAATTTTATGGCCAACACTATAATGCATTGATTCACTTAAAGGCAAACTGGTATTATAAGGAACAATGAAACAATTATTTTCTTTTTTTTTAAGAGTAGAACCCTTCCTTTATGTAACTTTGATTAATATTTGTATGCCATACTAGACTAAAATTATCATGAAGCCCAAAACTGTAGGTTTTGTTTGTTGGCTCATTGTCATATCCAAAATGCCCTAAGTAGGCACTCAATAACCAACTGCTGAATGAATGAGTGAATGAATGAATGAATGGATGGCTGAGTGCACAGCTATTTCTGAAAACAGCAGCCAAATCACATGCTTACTAGAACCTGTAGGAATCTATGATTCTATATTCTTTAGTGCTATCTTAGGAAAATAACCAAAGGTCATAAGTCTGATAAATTGTTTATGTCAAAATGTTTTATGTTTTAAAGGAAGATACAAAATAGCTCTATTACACTGAGGCTTTACCTACCTTTCTTGCACATCTTCAGAGCTATTAAATGGTAAAAATGATATTTCACAGTCCTCTGGCCTAAAATATAATGAAATGTGTTATTAATAGTCACTGACCCTGGGATACAACATTTTTGGTTAAAGAAAAGGACTTACTTAAGTTTTGCCAGTGCCTTGATCACAGCAAAATTTCTCCGTTGGTTAGGGGACATCCATCGATGTTTTTCTGCCAGAGCCAAAGCTCTTCCACCAAAGCCAAACATGGCTGAGAACCCAAAGCGAAGCAATTTGCCAGTGGTGCTAAAGGTGCAGACATCAACTAGCTGTATGTGTCCTTGAATATTAAATTAAATATTAATCAAATAGTGAGTGCAGTAGGGCTAGTTGTCAAAGCAGCACATGTAAAAGAGTGTATTTATTTACCTCTAGGAGAATATCTCAAGGTACTGTCTACCATAATGAATATCCTCACTTTCTCTTCAGATCTCTTTACTTATTTTTACTGTAATTGCATTTATAACTCATTCAGCTATAAAGTGAAGAAATACAAAGCAGTGAAATTTGCAGCTTGTTGCTATTTCACATAAAAATGAATAAGAAAGTGAAGTTTAAGCATATGGGTAAACTTAGGTTTGATAGTGGTTCTATCAATTGGGATTATAAAAGTCCTATGGACATGCACCAGTTGAAACTTTTTTTTCTTGTGTTTTTCCAGAGTCAGTACTGTCAGACATCAGTGTTGGATATACTTGAAACAGTATGCATGAATTATCTTCATCTGGTTATAAAATTATGATTTCAAGCATCACTACAATATTTTTTCTATTAAGATTATAGAAAAACTTTATTTACTGCTTTTTACAAAGCAAATATTTTGAAAAGATAATACAAAAAGTGAGGCTTTACTCAACTGACTTCGTTTTTAGCCAAACATCTATGCTTTGAGAGACAACAAGCCTGCCTTTCCTTAGACAATTCTGACGGAAATAAGATAGCCTTCTTTACATAAATAAAAGTTTCCCTATAACACATGAACTTCTTTAAAGAATTCTTACCCATTATAATGTGCAAAGTTGCAGTTACCACATGAGGGATTCCATGAAAAGAATGTGCCAATACATTAGTAGATCCTGTCAAAACAATTTTAAAACATGCATTATCAGCATAGCATATGTTTTAAATTACCCTTTGCTCTTGCTTTATAAAGATGCCACTATGTAATGTTAAGATGGAAAATAAGTGTAAGTTGATAAAAACGGAAAAGTTAATGAAAATATTGGTGGAGGTTTAATATTTATTCAAAGCATAGATGTACATCAAATGTTTGCAGAATTATTTGTTGAATCTTTAAATGACTTAAATATTTATAAAAAAGGCCAGGCTCGGTGGCTCAGCCTGTAATCCCAGCACTTTGGGAAGCCGAGGTGAGTGGATTGCCTGAGCCCACGGGTTCGAGACCCACCTGGGCAACTTGGCGAGATCTCATCTCTACAATAAATCAAAAAATTAGCTGGGCGTAGTAGCGCGTGCCTGCAGTTCCGGCTACTTGGAAGGCTGAGGCGGTAGGATCGCCAGAGCCCAACAGGTCGAGGCTGCAGGGGCCGGGAGCGGCCACTGCACTCCAGTCTGGGTGACAGAGTGAGACTCCAACTAAAAAAAAAAAAAAATGTTTATAGTATCTGCTTACAGCTTTTTTTATCATAAATATCTATTTTCTACTCCAAAATGCCAGCTGTATCAAAGACTACTTCATCCAACTTTACTGAATGAGTTTTTAACTTCTATACCAAATGAGCACCAACAGAACGGTGGATCTGGAGAGCAGAGACAAATGTACAAGTTAAGGAGAAAGATCTAAATAATAACTAGGAAAGAAATACAAAATCACCACAAAGTCCAAAAGACATGCACTAAATACATGTAATGAATCTTAGTGATAAGCTCTCACCCAAATGGAGATAATCTCTTATCTGATAAATGGTCTTACAAATGGAGAAAATCCATGGCATTTGCTATATATAAAGATTTGTATTTGAAGCATTATGATTTCTAATTTTCATGATCATTAGGATAATTTAAGACCCACAAGGATTTCCTCCACCAGTCTACAGAGGGAAAGAGTTCCCCAAGTAAACTCCTGTAATGTGTATGTGTGACTGAAATCTGAAATACAAGCCTGCATCCAAAAGAGAAAAACACCAGCTAGCCCCTCTCATTCTTAGGAAGAGAGGGTTTAAATTATTAAGAAAAGAGTGAATAAAGCTATATTTTTCTTGAATTAAAGGATATGGAAAAGAAGTCTAATAGTAACTGAGAGCTGTGAAAGCACGGATATGGTGTTACCAGCTATCAAGGCCAAGGCTAGTCCTCTGGATTTTCTTAATCAGAAGCATTACTCTGTGGTTATACATAATTGCTTCATTTTGTATCACTTTGAACTGATATGTGCTTGGGTTGCTCAGTTGGAGAAAATGAGGCAGCTTAGCCATTATCAACTAAGATGTTATTAAAATCATAAGTATTAGGTGCCTAAGTATTAATAATGAATGATCATATTTAATTATTAATTATTAATGAAATAGGCATAATGAAGCCAAACCTTTAGTAATAACAATGCAAAGAAAAGTTTACTTTAACCAATTGGTACACTGGTTACAACTAACTCACCAAAAGACAAGTTATGCTCTGACCCTTGTTACTCAGAATATGGTCCACAGTCAAGCAAGAATGACATCACTTGAGTGCTTATTGAAATGGTGATGCTCATGAGTTAAAGAACAATGTCTTGTTCTTCAACAAAACACAGATGCCCACTCTCATTAATGCCATTCAAAATAGTACTGGAATTTCTGAGTAATTAGGCAAGAACAAGAAATAAAAGGCTTTCTAATTGTAAAGGAAGAAGTTAAATTGTTCTTGTTTTCAGACAACTTGATCTTATTTATGTAGAAAGTCCTAAAGACTCCACCCAAAAGCTGTTAGAACGAATACACAAATTCAGTAAAGTTGCAGGATACAAAATCAGCATACAAAAAGCAGTAGTGTTTCTACACACTTACAACAAACCATTCAACAAAGAAATCAAGGAAACAATCCCATCTACAATAGCTATCAAAAAGATAAAATACTTAGAAATAAATTTAACCCTGGGTTTAAAAAACCTGTACCCTGAAACTATAAAACACTGAAAAGAAATTGAAGAAGATACAAATAAATGGAAAGATGTCCTGTGTTCATGGAATGAAATAACAGATATTGTTAAATGTCTATACTACAGATTCAATGCAATTCCTACCAGAATTCCAATGACTTTTTTCACAGAAATAAGAAAAATATCTTAAAATTGCTATGGAACCACAAAAGATCCCGAGTAGCCAAAGCAATCCTGAGCCAAAAAACAAAGCTGGAGGCATCACAATATCTGACCTCAAAATATATTATAAACTATAACAATCAAAACAACATGGTGTTGACATAAAAACAGACACAAAACCACTGGAACAGAATAAAGCCCGAGTATTTACAGTCAACTGATTATCAACAAAGATGCCAAGAAAACACAATGGGGAAAGGCCATTCTCTTCAATAAACAGTATTGGAAGAACTGGATATGCACATGCAAAAGAACGAAATTAGACCCTCATTTCACACCATATAAATAGCCAACTCAACATGGATTAAAGATTTAAATGTAAGTCCTGAGGTCATAAAACTACTAGAATAAAAAGTAAGGGAAAAGCTTTATGCCATTGGTCTAGGTAATGATTTTCTGGGTTTTACCCCAAAAGCATAAGCAACAAAAACCAAAGTAGATACATAGGATTACACCAAACTAAACAGCTTCTGTACAACAAAGGATGCAATCAACAGAGTAAAGAGACAACTTATGAAATGGTAGACTATATTTGCAAACCACACATCTGATAAGGGGTTAATATCCAAAACATATAAGTAACTTAATAGCAAGAAAATAACCAAATTTTTAAAAATGGGAAAATGACTTTAATAGTCATTTCTCCAAAGAAGATATACAAATGGCCAACAAGTATATGAAAAATGCTCAACATTAGTAATCATCAGGGAAATGCAGACTAGGATCACAATGAGATATCACCTCACACCTGTTAGAATGGCTATTATCAAATAGAAAAAGACAAATATTAGCATAGATGTGGGGGAAAAAAGGAAACCTTGTACACTGGTGGTGGAAATGTAAATCAGTATAACCATTATGGAAAACAGTATGGAGGTTCCTCAAACAATTAGAAGTAGAACTATCATGTGATCCAACTGTCCCACTACTGGGTATATATCCCAGGAAATGGAATTCAGTATGTCGAAGAGACATCTGCACTCTCATGTTCATTGTAACATTAACCACAATAGATAAGATACAGAATCAACCTAAGTGTTCAGCACTGATGAATGATAAAGAAAATATGGTTCAGGTTGAATATCCCTTATCCAAAATGCTTGGGATCAGAAGTATTCCAAATTTTTTCAAATTTTGGAATGTTTGCCTGTACATAATGAGACACCTTGGAGACCCAAATTTAAACATAAAATTCATCTCATGTACACCTTATACACATAGTCTGAAGATAGTTTTATAGAATATTTAAAATAGCTTTTTGCATGCAACCAAGTCAAGTGTGCATCAGGTCAGGTGTGGAGTTTTCCAGTTATAGCATCATGTTGGCCCTCAAAAAGTTTCAGAATTTGGAGCACTTTGGATTTCAGATTTTTAGATTAAGGGTGCTCAGCCTGTATATATACACAGTGGAACTCTGTCCTGCCTTTTTAAAATAAGAAAATTCTGTCATTTACAACAATGTGGATCAACCCAAAAGACATTATGCTAGGTGAAATAAGCCAAGCACAGAAAGGCAAATACCACATGATCTTACTTATATGTAGAATCTAAAAAAATTAAACTCACAGAAGCAGAGAGTAGAATGATGCTTACAAGGGGATTGGGGATGGGAAAGATTGGTGAGATGTTGATCACAGGATACAAAATTTCAGTTAGGAGGAATAAGAATAGGAAGTGTGGAAACCTGTTACTCAGGGGATTATTACCCAAGTCTTCCCAACAATCTTTTGGCCCTCTACTGCCTGCCCTTTGGCCATCTAATTGCTAATTAATCAGAAATTGGTAAGGAGAAAAAAAGAGGAAGCAAATCAATCCATTTGCTTCCCACTCTAATTTATAGTAAAGGTTTCAAGGAGGCCACATTATTAGAGCGAGATATTTAGGATTATCGATGGATTACAGTACTCCACGAAACACATTTCCTTAATTGTCATGGTTAATTAGGAGTAGACCATAAAAGCATTCCTCCAGAAAGGCTATTAAAAAATGGAATGGAATGTTGTCATGTGCAATAGAAAATAACACATATCATGATTCAAGAAAATAAAGACAGTTTATTCCCTGTGAGTTCGAAGTATGCTGAGCATGCCCAAGCAACAAATTCTTTTCGAAAGATGGGTATGGCTTTTTAAAATGTGTATGTCCTCTCAGGCTTTGCGACTTTGCAAGTTTTTAAAAATTCTGTATAAGTTGGCAGTGATAACAGGCACGACTAGGAGTCAGAAAATTATTTTAGCTACCGTCTTCCCATTACTCTGTACCTTAGTCTTTAATTGTGTTTTTTTTTTTTAATACTCTGAAGAAAAAAGCAAAGTTTATCAGGAAGTTTATGTAAAACTGTAAGATGATAGATTGTTCTAGATTTTGTTTGGATAATCTGAAAGATGGATTACATTTTGTTTTAGAAAATTGCATTCTATTTGAAAAGATGTCTACATGCCAAGAGAACATGCTGTTCACTTAAATAACAACGGTGTAATTTTAACATTCTCACAAAAGTTATACACGTTCTGTCTCAAGGTAAACATTTAATTAGCCTGAAAGTTATTTTTATTAACACTACCAGCAACTTTGCCCACCACCCCTCCCCAGAGCTGCTAAAATGCTCCAAATACAAAAAAGTAAGGACAGAAGTAGCAGCTCATGTAAAGTATCACTGATGAAATACCAGGCAGGAACTAGGAGGCAAAAAAAAATGTCCTTGGAAGTGCAAGCACTTCTGCAGAACAATTAACTTAATTAACCAGACACCATGAATATTCATAAGGCTGTTAATGTCTCCCACATCCAAACAGATAAATGTGATGTAATGACTTCCTAGTCAAGCATATCTAAAATTCTCATGAAAACGGCACCTACACTTTGGTTCTTTGCCTGAAATATCATAGAAATTAACAGTCCCTCGGTAATATTTTATTCTCCTCAAATTAATTGGAAAGCATGAATTTATTTACGCAAACTCTATAGGAATATATGGTTCACAGCTATCAGTATGTGGATTGAGTCTTGTTTTACAACAACTGGATTGCTTTTTTATTTTTATGTCCTCTCAGGCTTTTTTCCCTCTTCCCCCTCCCCCTTTTAATCAGAATCTTTCTGTATAGTTCCTTAGCACCAGTTCCCATGGCAACAAACACCATTCCTAATGGCCAGCAGTTCAAATACAGGCTTCCCCACATCTGATCCATTTGAGTCTGACCATAATTCAGCAGCTTAGTCTGTTGGCTTAGTGGAGTAATTTACTAAACACTCTCCCTCTGGGTATCTCTCTCCAGGAGGCAAATGGCTTCAAAAGGCAGACTGTCTCCTCCTGTTCAGCTTGAAAACTTCCTGCCTAGCTCTTGTTTCTATTCTCTGTCAAAAGCCCCTAGTAGGCATAGAGACCTCATATTACATATATTCCACACATGTCTGTCTCCTCCGATTACATGGAATTAGGAAGCTGGAACTCCTATACAATGAGCAGAGTTTTGACGGCATACTGGGCCTTCTAAGCAAAAAGTGTTAAAATGGCATTTCTGCAAATATTTACAGAATACACAAAATGCGTTCAAAATTAGAAATATGCTTAAAATTATAATAGTGATAAAACTCAATGTAAATAATCCTACCTAAAATCTGAGTTACATGTCAAAAATATAAGCATAACCAGTAGACTTTGTAGCCAAGTACTTACATTATATGAAATGCATACCTGGAGGGAGGACACCCATTTTCCATTTCTGATAACTTTGGAGTTTTAAGTACCAATGGAGACAAAAAATGACCAAGCATATACACTTAGCATGGAGAAAATGATGAAAAGTTTCTACTATCACAGTCAAAACTACTAAAATGACACCAAAAGGTAAAAAAATAAAATGACATGAAAAGATGGCACAAAATTCATCTTTTTTTCTTTTTGAGTCAAGGTTGTCTTCTACTTAGAAACAATTATAGGGTTTTCTATAAATACTTTACAATTATCAGGATCTATCTGAATATCTCTCTTCTTTTAAATTGTTACTTTTCTGAATAACTTGATAAAAGGGCATTTGGATATCTTATTCTTTGTTAATTTATCAACAATATAAATATACTAAAATTCATACTAAATGAATGTGATTATCAAAGAGAGTGTTAATCATTTAACTATGTGCATTATTTTCTATTTTCATAGAAAATAATTTATCTGCCTTTTTAAGTGATAATGTGTAATTGTTTTCAATGAAAAAGTAATTTCCTTTAGTATCATTTATTTAAATAATAATTTGGGGTAACAATCAACTTGCAAAAGATAATTTCCTCTTTTCTGGACTTCAGTATTGCTCTAACTGTTCTCATTGTCTTTGACTACTATGTTTTCCTGCCTCCTTCCCCTCATCATTTCTCATCGTGCTGCAGAATGAATCCTCCTGGAACAAGCTCCAATCAGGTTGCTCCCTTGCTTGGAAACATACCATTATTCCCTACTGCTTATCAAATACAATTCAGACCCCTGACTGTGGCATGCAAGAGCCTCTATAGTTGGGCCTATTTTGATACCATTATCTCCCATCAAATGGTCTGTTTTCCATTCCTCAAACACCCTTGGGTTTTGCCTTTGCTTTTATTATTTTTACAGTCAAGAAAATAACTCATTCTCATCTGTTCAGGCTCATTTTAAGGCCTCATCCAAGTGTCACCTACTATATGAAGTCTTCTTGACACTCACTCACTTAATATTCTTTACTGGGCACCACTGTCTCAGTCTATTCTAGGTACTGAAGAAACAGCAGTGAGTGAAAAGATCAAAAGCCTTGCCCTTGAGGAGCTCACCCTCCTGTATCTTGATCCTCCTTCCAGTCTAAAGTAATTATTTTGGCATTCTCTAGTTTATCTGGTTATACTTCAGTTAGGCAAGTTACCCTATTTTACCGCCTATGGAATTATAAGCAGCTTGACTCTCAAGGTCCTGTTCTGAAACTCCCTAATTGCTGTGTGACCATTAGCCCTTTTCCTGGGAAGGCAGAATAATAATCATCCCATCTGTTGATTATGTAAGTATGTACTAAACTCTTTGCACAAACCATCCAATTGAATACTACAATAACCTTGTAATGAAGTGAACAGTATACATGTTACTCCTATTTTACAAGTTAGAAGAACAAGGCCCAAAGAAATTAAATGACTTGTGTAAAGTCTCACATTTGTTCGTGGGGATGCCAGAAGTTGGAGACCTCAGACTCAAAGTCTGTATATTTCACTCTGGGTTACACTGTCTAGGTTAGGAAGTGAGGAAGGAAAAAATGGAGGAAGGAAGGTCAATTTAATGACTCAACAACCACTCCCTTGCCTGCTGGTATTAAGCCAAGTGGAAGCTGTGCTCTGACAGGATTCAGGATTTGGTCTGTTTCCATCCCAGCATTCTTCTGGGCTCTGAGAAGCAAAGCATGGGCTGCTTCGCTAGCTGATCCATCTCCACCAACACAGACAACACTAGAGAAAAAGAAATTAAGTAAAAGAAGGTAAAACTTTAGAATGACTGGTAATAATTCATGAAATTTAGACTTCAAAATAGTTTACTAATCTTTTATAGTGTATGTGCATGACTACTCACACGTACCTTCAAATACGTTAGTATGTGTCAACAGATAAGGAAACACAAGCACTACATTAGTAAAGTTTATTTCACAAATATAATATCTAGGTAATTCCCCATAGACAAAATATTTTTAAGGAAGTCAAGAGACATTAAAACATTTGAGCATGTTAACTCACAGCTGACCTGCATCATTTTGTTCTGTTAATATCTAAAAGTATATCATTCTCATATTATTCATGCTCATCAATGCTGTCATCTACAATTCATTTAACTAATGCCAACAAGAGTCATAAAATCCTGCTAATTCTCAGTAAGCTCTGAAAAGACAACCAGTCATAAAAATCACATAAAAGATGAAGCTTTAATTTAAGGAACTACTCATTATCATTAGTATAAGAATATAGTAATTGCAAACCTGACCTGGTTTTCATCTTCTTGACATTACTACTGTATGACCCTTCTAAATTTAGTGTAACTGCCCTTTGATCCTAGAGAGTACTGCTAATAATTTTTTAAGACCCTATGGTAAGTAGACTATAGGGGGGAGTGAAAATCATCAATTTACCCAAAAGGAGGAGGATTTTGCATTACTGAAAGAAGGTGTCACAACCAAGGCCTACAAGGGCCCAGCAGAAATGGAAGGCTGTGTTTCTAAAGAGGCAAAGGGTTCTCAGTTATGGCCCCTCACATCATGTGTGAGGCCCAGCAGAACCAGATCTGATTTTTTTAGAGAAACCTGAGATTCTAATTTTAGGATGTTTCTCTTAATTTGTAAATACTAACAACTAACATTCAGTACATTTAAAAATATTATGTGCCAAACAAAACTGTCTATGAGCTAAATTCAGCAGGAGTTGCTGATTCCCTAAATTTAGGAAGCTCTGGAGAGTGGTGACCAGAGACTGAAACTGTCTTTTCCATCAATTCTCTCTCACTTCCCCTCAGTCTTCTAGACCCTTCACTTAGCTGAGGTAATCTGAGTCTATTTGACCAGAAGAGACTCAGGATATGATCCAGGTTACTTTTTATTAGGTTCATTATTTTTTTTAATATCTAAACTGATTCCAGGGGTTCACAACATGGCCATCTATTTAGAGAAAAGAAATAGTATCTACTGAGGAAAAACTATGTCAGAAAATATGTTTGCTCTTTTCCATTAAATCCTCAGAATTTTGCAAATAGGCAATAGCCTCATCTTTATAATGGGGAAACCAAGGTTTGATTTGAACCTTACCCATTTGATTTCAAAAATCTCCATGATATTTCCAAACAGTTAAATATAACTCCTGATCCATGTCTGTCTACATCCTGACACACGGATGTGACCAAAAAGTCCACATAAAGTCATTCCCCTAACATTAATCAAGCACCAAAGAACTTGACTCTTACATACCTAGGATGGTAACACTTGATCCCTGGAATCTCACATACAGTTAGAACATCATGCATATGTTAACTTGTTGCTGGAGTTAGCAGAGATAGCCTACCCAGGAGCATGTTCTGCTACAAAAACTTTGGAAACTTTGTCATAACATATTCTGTGCTAAATCTTTTCAAGCTAATAGAAATTATGATAATTATAACAAAAAGGTAATATTTAGTGAATAACTATATATGTATCAGACACTGTTCTCAGAACTATCCATGTATTAACTCACTTGATTTGAACAATTACTGCATGAAGTAGATACTATTACCTTCAATTTATACATTAGGAAACTAGGGAATAAAAAAATTAAGTAATGTTTCCAAGGTTATGCCAATAGTAAGCAGTAGAACAGGAATTTGAAATAAGTCAATGTGGCCTTAGACAGTACACTATTATTCAATATAGTATACTACTTTCCTTTATGTGAACTCTCATAAAAATAGGTAAAGCAAGAGTCTGAATACTACAAGAAATATATTCAACCTTTTATAATGAGTTAACTTAACCAAACTTAAGAGTTACTCTACTAGCCTGCATAATATAGTGAGACCTCATCTCTACAAAAAAATTTATACAAAAAATTTGCCAGGCATAGTGATGCACGACTACAGTCCAAACTACTCAAGAGACTGAGGCAGGAGGATCACTTGAGCCCAGGAGTTCGAGGATGCAGTGAGCCATGACTGTGCCACTGCAGTCCAGCTTGGGTAACAAAGAAAGACCTTGTCTCCATAAAAAATAAAAATAAACAAACAAACACAAAACATATACACACATACGAAGAGAGAGTTATTTTGAAACATAAACCTTATAGTAACTAATCCTTAGTATGTCACAAATCTTATTTTCAGAATAAGTAAACTCCTTCTTGCTATGACTCCAAATAGAACGATTCTGTCTAGAAAAGAAAAACTGGTTACTAAGATCTTATTTCTCTTTTTTAATGGGTGATTAAAAGATTTTTTTTTTTTTTTGAGTTGGAGTCTCAAAAACCCTGTTGCCCAGGCTTGAGTGCAGTGAACATGCTCACAACTACTGCAGGCTCTACCTGCTGGGCTCAGGCTACTCTTCTACCTCAGCCTCCCAAGTAACTGAGACTACAGGCACATGCCACCATGCCTGGCTAGTTTTTTTGTTTGTTTGTTTTTGTTTTTTAATTATAGAAACAAGTTCCCGCCATGTTGTCCAGGCTGGTCTCAAACTCCTGGTCTTAGGCAATCCTCTTACCTTCGCCTCCCAAAGTGCTGGGATTATAGGTGTAAGCCATCGTGCCCAGAAAGAAAAAAAAATTTAAATGAGTGCTTGTATTTTTATTTACAAACCAACATCATCTATTAAATGTTGACAGTATTACTGGGTTTTTTAATTCAGAGCTGAATTAAGTAATATTGTGCCAGTCTAATAGAATGTCAATATTAGCCAATGAACATCTATGTTATCATGGGTTTAGTTAATAGTGAAATGAACAAAAGAAAAAATACGTAATTCAATATTTCTTAAATTATGAAACAAATAGTTAGTATATCTACAATTGCATTAAAACTACAGATTTTTTTAAACCTATAATCACGCTTACAAATGCAACTTCTATTGCTTCAAGGCTATGCAGCTGATATTACTCTTTTCTTTCTCTTTACAAACTTTCTATTCAATTAACATAAAATAGGGAATAATATAAAATCTAAAGCTCCTAGAAGTTTTAGCAGCAGATGTGTTTGCTAGAACACACTGTAGTGGAGTGCCAGCTGTCAAGAGTACTAATACACTATTTCTGTTGGATTTAGAAATATGTCTCAGTGTGTCTCCATAGAAACATGCAACTCATTTAAAAAACGTGAATATTGTAGCAAATAATATTTCTTAAACATTATTTTCCGAGTCATTTACTGAATACTATTAAATCTTTCTTTGATCCTAATCTCTCTAGCCTGTGTTGAGAAACCAAACAGTAAGGTGATTTCCTTAACACTTCTTACCAGTAGTTCCACTAGCACCAGACAAAGATGCTTCAGGCTAAAGTCCTTGAAGGAATGTGAGCCTGTCTCTCATCAAAGTGCCATAGCATCTTGGAGCTACCTTATCTATGCTTAAACCTTTTCTATAAAGTCCTCAAAAGGTGTCCACTCTTTGAACACACTTGGGAATAGGAAACTCACCAATGTAGAACATTCCATTTTCAAACTATTTTACTTGTGAAAGAATTGTTCTTTTGAAGCACCTAAAGAAACTATGTTTTGTTATTCTCCTCATATACCTCTCTATGTAATTCAAAATACAATGACTTAAAATGACAATTTCATCAAGATAACTATCCCAAATACCATTATCAGCTACTACTGGAAAAACTGAACTTACAAAAACAAATGAGCTATTTAAAGCATGTTTGAACATAGGTGATTTTCAATAGAAATTTTAAGTTATTGTAAGTACAAAATAAATTAGCAAGCTGTAGGGTTTAGAAACAGTTAAATAATGGAATGTAATTCAAATAATTATTAGGCTAAACTATTTGATTTTTTAACTGTGGATAATAACTGAAGAATCTATATATTGTTTACTACCATACCGTGAAATAACACCTGCCATCAGAAATAAATATGTTCAAGAGAAAGATATTACTATACTGTACTTGAGTAATCATCTTTCTTCATTCTAAAGTTCTTTCTAACCTTTACTACAATATAATTACTAATAGAACACATTGATAGATACTACATTCAACAGAACACTTCATAATGCTGGTGGGCAGGACCAGGTTTAATATCTGTGATATCTGTCATTCTCATCACTTATATAACCAAGATTTGAAGCAACAACTCATTTTCAATGCAGTTACCCTCATGTACTCTTGAGCTCTAGTTTGGGACTATACAGCAGACTAAAGAAGATAGTGGGCATGATTCCTCCAATTACTTTTCTTAAATTTCATACTTGCAATATAATGTCATAAATGTAGCCTATTAATGCTGTTATCTAGCTCTAACTATAAAGTACTGAAGTAATCTCCTATCTCATTCTTGATTCACAATATTTATATAAATATTGCTGTCCAGATTTATTCTCTAACCCAGAGGCATCAGATAACCTGACTTTAAGCATTACAACAAAGCTAAACAGTGTGGTACAAGTTTAAAAAAAAAAAAGGAAAGAAAAGAAATTACACATATAGATGAATGGAACAGAATAGAGAACCCAGAATTAAAGCCACTGACCTATAACCAACTGGTCTTTGATAAAGCCAACAAAAATAAACACTGGAGAAAGGACGCCCTATTCAATAAATAGTGCTGGCAAAACTGGCTAACTATATACAGAAGAATGAAGCTGGGTCCCTTCCTTTCACCATATACAAAAATAAACTCAGGATTGATTAAAGACTTAAATGTAAGGCTTCAAAATATTAAAATCCTAGAAGAAAACTTTGGAAAAACCCTTCTGGATATTGACCTAGGCAATGAATTTATGACCAAGTCCTTAAAAGCAAATGCAGCAAAAACAAATATTGACAAGGGGGACCTAATTAAACTAAAGAGCTTCTGCAAAGCAAAAAAAACTGTCAACAGAGTAAACAGACAAATTGCAGAATGAGAGAAAATATTTGCGAACTATACGTCCAACAATGGGCTAATATCCAGAATCTATAAGGAACTTAAATGAACCAACGGCAAATAAGCAAATAACCTCAGGAAAAAGTAGACAAGAATAGACACTTCTCAAAGTGAAGATATACATGCAGTCAACGAACACATGGGAAAATCCTGAACATCACTAATCATCAGAGAAATGCAAAACAAAACCACAATGAGATGCTGTCTTGTACCGAACAGAACAGCTATTATTAATAAATTAAGAAACGAAGATATTAGCAAGGTTGGGGAGAAAAAGGAATGCTGCTGGTGGGACTATAAGCTAGTTCAACCCCCATGGAGAGCAATTTGGAGATTTCTCAAAGAACTAAAAATAGATTTGCCATTCCACCCAGCAATCCCACTACTGGGTATATACTCAAAGAGGCATAAAGTTTTTACCAAAAAGATACCTGCACTTGTATATTTATTACAGCACATTCATCACATTCACAAGAGCAAAAACATGGAATCAATCTAGGTGCCCATCAATGGAGGACAGGATAAAATACTTCATAGCCATAAAGAAGAATGAAACTGTGTCCTTTGTAGAAATATAGATGCAACTGGAGTCCATTATTTTGAGCAAATTAGCATAAAAACAGAAATCCAAATACCACATGTTCTCACTTGTAAGTGGGAATGAAACATTGGGTACACAGTCATAAAAATGGGAACACCAGATACTGAGGACTCCTCAAGGGGAGGGAATGAGGGGGACAGATGGTGAAAAACCACCCATTGGGTACCATGCTCACCACTTGGGTGATGAGCTTAATAAAAGCCCAAACCTCACCACCACGTGATAAACCCACGTAACAAACCTGCATATGTACCCACTAGAATCTAAAATTTAAAAAAAAAGAAAAATCATACTTTACTTACCAAATTTTCTTCCTCATCAGCTACTGTTTTTTTCTATTCAGAAAACATTAAGCATTTCTGAAAAACAGACCCACTGATGCTCCATTTCAATAGCACCACTTCCCTCCCTGATGCCTTCTAATTATTCTTTGGGAAGGTGAAAGTCTTCCACTTTCGTGAAAGTGCAGACACGATTTACTGTCTTTCCTGACCTTACATATATTTTGTTGCCCCTTGCCTGTCACCACGTGGCACAAATAAAACCTGTCAATGTTTTAAGCTCTTGGATATTCATCCTTGCAAAAACAAAATTTTCAGAAGAACTATAATAAGTTTTAATCTTACATATCAACCAGACACTTTAGCAAATTTGTTCACCTCATTTTCACAAAATGGCTGTTGAATGTATGTCACTTGCTGTGGTTGTGTTTGCACACTAGTGAACAATCTCTGCATTCTCCAGTATATTGCAAATATGGTTTCCAATGCCAACCATGACAACACACCTATACTGTAGTCACTAAATTATGAGATCATTAAAATAGCATATTTTATTTATTCTGAAAATACATTTATTTTTATAAGATATCTACCCTTATCCATCACAGACAAATCAACCAACTGGTAGCTATTAAAACTATCAATTACTATCTTTTTACAAAAGAGGATCATAGTATAGTTATACCATATGACCAAATATACTAAATACATGGTAAAAGTCAATAATTAATAATTACAGATGCAAATGTATACATATTAGATGAGTATATAGCAGAGTACTATGATTTCCCCATACTTATTAGATTCTTCCTTTTGCTTTCCTATTCAAGAGGTTAAGAGGTAAATGATGTCATAATGATGTCGTATTACCATCATTATCATTGATTATTATTACATAGGTATAAACAAAATAGAGCCTAATTGTATACATTACAAACATTTAAAAGCTATGGGTTACAAATATATGACTAAAAGCTAGTGAAAGCATTTAACAACATCAGTTATACAACACATATAGGTTAATACTATAACCTACCCATCAAATCCCTGGAGTTCACATTCCTTCAGCAGTGACAGAGCGTGCCCTTCATACTCCGTAACTATTAAAAAACATACACACACAAAGTCAAAATTTCAACAATGATCTACACTTTCTGACTTGTTTTGACAAAATAATAAGATAAACATATGCTCAAGTCATAAGATAACATTTATTCTTGAATATTTATATTTTAATCATGGGAAAGAGGATTAAGTGTTAGTTGCCCAACGTGTTTTATAGCTTTATGTAAAAGAGGGTCATATATTTGTTCCAACTAAATAAGTCATTTGGGAATATTTCACACATAGTGGTTAGGGACTTTATCTTAGTGCCTGCCTGTTTAGTATTTCCTAAATAAGACACATGTCCTTTAAGTCTGAGGGTTAGGAGCAGCAGTATTTTCAAAATAAGGCATATTAGCTGGCATCAAACAGGCAATGTTAAATCGCTTTGGCAACCTTGCATGAATAAATTACTTGAAAGGTTGGTGTAAGATTTACAAACCAAAAGAATGTGTATCTGAAACTGCTAAACTAAAAAGAGGAGGGGATAAAAATATGAAGGAAAGCTAACACCAATGATAAGAGTCCCAGACCCAAGGAGGAGGGTGGTACACAGGCCCACCAGAGCCCGGATCCTCCAAGGAAATGACAGTCACTCCATAGCCCTGTCTCCAGTCACTGATGTCCTATGCAGCACTGTAAATGCCAGTGAAGACAGGATAAACGGGCACACTGCAGATGGCACCAAGCACCACAAGCACATTTAGCATTTTCCAGGGCAGTTCTGCCAGAAGAGACAGCCAGCTGTACCCACCCATCAAAGATTTCTGCTGACTGACATGACATTGCAGATGGATTTTTTGTGTAAGAATGTACATCATTATATGCAAGATTACATTAATCTTTCATGCCTGTCTGTCCCTGGTGCCAGCATGGTTCAAGCTTTTCCTACAATGTTTTTTAGATATTGTTAAAAATTATTAGTTTTAGTGTCCAAAAGAATCATTCTGTAATTTTCCCATAGCTTATTCAAAAATACCATTAATAATTACATGAATAAAACCTCTCTATATTAAATTCTAATCAGAAGAAAACTACAATAAAACTAAACATAAAACATAAATATTAATAAAGTTGGAAGGTTATCATAAAAGATGTGCGCTGATCATTCATTTATAACTACAGCTAGTAGTTACAACCTTAACATGCAAAATAATAAAACACCTTACATACACACATTAAAGACAGTTAAAGACATTATGAAGAAATATTTATGCTGAGAATCATACATTTATCAAGTTTATCAAGTCTTGTTTTCATACCAAGATTAATTCTGGTCAAGTTTTTCAAATTCAGTAAATAATGAGCTTTAAAATTATGTTATGGCTGAAACCTATTTTTATTTAGAAGAAAATTGAAATAGTCTATTTTTTTCTTTGATCTTGTGGGTGGAACTTAACTATACAATAATGCAAACTGTCCAGAATAGTAATTTTTAAAGTGAAATTGTATAAGTTAAATAAAATCAAAGATCTAGAGCAAAAAAAAATATAAGAGAAACCTGACTGCCCACATCTATAAAATATATTAGCAGAATGAAAAAAAAAAGTCTTTGGCCACAAAGAGTTTACATCCTGGAAACGGACAATATACACTAATTAAACTATATTTTAAAATACGACAAAAAAATAAAGAGTAATCTGGACTTCCATTTGAATACAGTAGAAAAAAATATGTATTTAGGCTATATGAACACTGGAATCAGAGAGAGTCAGACTCAAATCATCCCACTCCAAATATACATAAAGAGACGACTGCCAGACAAATATAATTTTGAAAATTAACCTAGCTCCTTCTTTCATTTACTTGCCTTTTCCTTGCTATGTTGCCCAGGCTGCTCTTGAAATCCTGGGCTCAAGAAATCCTCCTGCCTTGGCCTCCCAAAGTATGGGGATTACAGACGTGAGTGTGAGCCACCATGCCCAGCCTGCTGCCTTTTCCTATAACGTTGATGCCCAATGCTCTTTCTATTTAAGAGATTTGGAGTCCCCACAGTTTATAGGTCTTTGAACACAGTCTCCGCTGCTGAGATTTCCCCCTACTCCCCTGCCCCTTTTGGCTCAAATATAACTTCCTCTGGAAGACAAGACTAGAGAAGGAGGTCTTGAGGCTGATGTTAATGTTGATGAAGAAATGGACTGAAATAAAATCAGATGAGATTTGATTTGGATATAGGAAAACATTTATAAGTGTGGAGATCAAATTCTATAATGGGCTAGGATACTGAGATTTCATTTGTTTTCCTGTCTTACACATACTTCAAACTCAGTAAGCACAGAATATATTACGTCTATATTCTAATATATTGTGTCTCAAGTATATTGTTCTTTTTGTGTTCCATCATCATATCTAAGATAGAAAAATGACTTCTTCCTAGATTATCCCTTTTCTCCACTCTCCATAAGCAATACATAGCCAAGGTCAGTTGTTTCTGTCTTTAAATTGTGCTGCGCATCCTCTATTTCTCACAGACAGTTTCCCAGATCTGGTCACTAGCCCTTCTTCATGTGTAGACAGGTTGAATATCTCTAATTTGCAAAAGCAAAATCCCAAATACTTCAAAATCTAAAACATTTTGAGCACTAACATAATGGAAACACTCATTGGAGCATTTTGGATTTTGGATTTTTGAACCAGGGATGCTTAACCAGCAAGTATAAGTATTCCAAAATCGAAAATATCCCAAATCCAAAACAGTTCTGTTCCTAAGCATTTCAGATAAGCGATGCACAACATGTACCACAACAGTCCTTCCTCCTGTCTTCCTCCAGCGCCTCTCCCACTCTATCCAGAATGATCTTTTCAAATACATATTTAATCATATCACCTTCCTGCACAAACCCCACTGGCAACTGCTCATCATCCTCAAGTAAAAAATTCCAACTTCCTCTCATCTGAATGTTGGGCATAGGATAGGCCATAGAGACCCATAATTACTTAAGAGGTAATAAAAAGAAGCTTACATGCAGAATTATCTTTCTCTCTGGCTGGATATGATGTTTGAACATTTACTATGCAGATTTTTTTTATTAAAATGCAGGTAAAATTGGACAGAGTGTTGCTTCTGGCTGCTAGAAGTTTTATTTTGTGACAGTTTTATCAGATTGCTTAGCTTTCTGTTGGATGACATCTGGAATGACAGGAGGCATTTCCAAGAAACAACAGGCTTTAAGAAGAGCCAAAAACAGCCAAAAGGAAACAATACGAAAATACGTGTTAAAGGGTCAAAAGTTAGAAGCATGATCCTGGAAGGAAAAATAGGAGTAAAGTAACAAGAAATCCCATTTGCTTGACAATTCTGCCCAGAAAGTAAAATTATCTGATGACTAGGCACTTCTAAAGGCCCTGAACCACAGAGATCAAGGTTGCATTCAGTTAATTCTTGATAATGATATGACCATAAGGTCTAGCAGTTCTGTTAATACAAACAGCAACTGAAGAAGATGTATGTGCCTATCAAGAATAAGAGAGATTGGGGACAGATAGGATATCTGTCTTCAAGGATCTCAATAACTCTTATATACTAGATGAACACATTTATTCCATATTACTACAAAAGATAATCTCAAGTAGATTAAAAACTACAAGGAAGCAGACATCAGCTTGCAAGTTCTCCATGTTGTGCAGTTTATACCTAGTTACTTGGCCAAAGGGAAGGGAGGATCTGCAATCTAGCCAGTGCTCTTGATTGACAAGCTAGGTGATCTTGGTTTGAATCAGCCTAAAAGGAAATATTCTTGCAAATTAGCATAGAGGAGATGCCTTTTCTAATGTGCACAAAGACACAGTGACTATGAACATTCATAAGAATGTCTAACAGTATTGTCCAGTAACAACATACCTGGCCTCTAGTGTAGGTGGCCAAACCAACGCTGAGTGGTCACCCACAAGGAGTGCTACACATCTGCATTCCACTCACATGAGGGAAATTGAGCCACATGGCCTCTAATGTTCTTTTGAGTCTGATTTCTCTGCTCCCTTGACTATTTCACCTTATTGCTCTATGAATCATCCTACAAATCGATGATCTCTCCAAATACCTCTCACACCTTTAATGGTACAATCTCTAAAGTCAGCTTTATTTTAGGAGCAAGAGGTATAAATGATATCATAGTTTAGCATGGTCTTATAGTTCATATTCTTCTTTGATTTGTATACCAATAGGCTATTAGTATACAAATCAAAAATAACTCAATTCTTTCTAGGTTCTTCCAGAAGTTTTCTGATGCTATTATTAAGATAAGATACTACATTGGTTGTGGTAGCAGAAGGAAGATGCAACATCAGCTCAACTATTACAAAAGATGCTGATCTACATTCAAAAGTAGTTAGGGTTTCAGCATGAACCAAAATGAAAGGAGTAAGTATATTTTTATTAATGTGGTGAGATCTAATTTTAAAAGAAATTTATGGAAAAAATTACAGTACTCTATAATGTATATATTTAGCTATAAATTTCAAAACATTCTCATATTTACACAGCACTATTTCCTAAAGAATTTATCATCATATAGAATTCATATTATAATTCATATTCCATTTGGACTCATCAACACAAGGATACACTAAAACAATAGTCCCACTGGAAATGCAGGAAAAAAGTACTCTTTCTGCTTTATTCTTTCATACTTGATCTTTTTTATTTCAAATAAATCATGAAGTGAATCTTATAATTACATAATTTTATGAAACTGAAATTAATAGTATTATGATCATATTTATATAGTACTTTATAATACACAAGTCATTTCAAAAATTTTATTTGAACACAAAACAAAACTGTAAGGTAGGCAGGAAGACAAAAACTTTTCAAACATCTACATGTTTATTCAGTCCTACACACAACATAGTATTTTTCATTGTATGTATATTTAGTCAATATACCTATTAAAATGGTTTTGTAAGCAAAGGATGTAATTTTATAATTTTGCCTGTAGAAGGAGAGTTAGGTAGCTAATAGTTAGCCATCCTGCACAAATATGGAAGTAAATTCTAAATATGCTATATGTAATATATTTTATTGTTTTGTGTTAAACTAAATATATTTAATAATATTTACAAATTTAGGGGAAAACCCTGGAACATATGTTTCCCTCCAATACAATTGTTTTAAGAAGTAAAGCACACTTCAATGATTTCCTCTGCCTTAGTTTTATTTTCTCCAGTGTCTTTCTCTCTCTTCCTTTCTAATGTCGATTCTGCTGGTGGAATCATTTTTGCACAGATTACACTACTATGATAAAAAATGTACATCAACTGCCAACAAAGCATGATGTGTAAACTGCTGAGTGTAGTGTACAGATTCATCCATAATCTTGACTCAAACTTCCTGGAGTATACATTGTTGGGAACCTTCCCAGAAGGTATTTTGCCCTTCCTTCTCCCTAACAGAATTCAGATTCAGTTTGAGAATCTTCAGACTGCAAGAAAAGGGGGCCCACCCTCAGCCCCTGGGAATGGTCTTGATGGTTCAGGGAATGACTGCTCCAGGTTGGGCAGATACTGATACAGCCAAAATGAAAGAAAGAAATTTTAAACCATCTGCAGTATTAAAGCATGTTGAGTGTCTCTCTCACATATAACAAACCTCTCCCATCCCACTAGATATAAAGGAAAGATTCAACTCACTGGCAGATTTAAGATGAAGTCAAAACTGAGGAAAGGAGAGCAAAGTTATGGAAAAAACTCCCAGGATATAACGAGTATAACACACTCTGCCCCACCTCCCACTTGTACCTGCCTGCTGGCCTGCCTTCCTTCCCTTACTTTTTGCCTTCTTTGCCTCTTAAAAATGGACCAGTTCAAGTGCCTTTTTGAGCCTTTCAATCAAAATTAATATTACCTATTTGAGACACCATAGTCATTTTATGTATACCCCAATTATAACAGTTTTAACTACCTATATAAATCCCTAATAACCTAAAAGCCACTCAAGAGCAGGTATGATAGCATTTTCATCTTGCATTCTGCACAATGTCTAACATAGAGAAAGCAGTCAACAAGAGATTCCTTAACAGAATGGATATGGGAATGTCCATATCAAAATATTCTGTATTCACATTTTAAATCAATAACACAAAATAATTATGGAGTTTATTCCATTTTTAATTGTCTCACCCAAATATAAATCTCAAGCTTTTCCTTCAGTCCATCTTTGAAAATCTTTGGTAGAAAGGAATAACAAATGTGAATTTTCTCTTCTTCTTGTAAATCACCTCTAAGTAAGCCAAAAGGAACAAACATGAAAGGTTAACTTCTTCCCTACAACTTTATTTTAATTCAGAAACCCTCTGGCATTTTTCATGGTAGTTTCTCTTGAATCTCTGTTGTAGTAGTAGATGCCTTTGGGATGGCTGACCTTCCCACAAAGTTTGCCCTTTTTCAAGGAACTGTTTTGGGAATTTTCTCCTACACCAATCCATCAAGTCACGGGGTGTGAACTCATGAGACCCATCTTCCTTGGCTATAGCTGAGCAAAGCCAAGTCACTGGAGATCCCTTCCCCAGGAATTTAACACTGGGTCTAGGACATTCCAGGGCTTATCTCCTGAGCAAGTTTACACAATATTCTTCCTCAATTAAAATTTACTGCAAATTTACACTGTGTGTTAGTGAAGCTTCATAGACATACAGATAAAAAAGTTGGGATTCACAAAAGTATCAGTTCTTCTCAGCTCCCCCTACCCACGGGAAAATAAAAGTCGCCAGGAAACAAAGGAATTTTCACCAAAAAAAAAAGGCTATTACTAATCTTCTTTCTATTAATTTTAGCATTAGAAAATTTCTATTTTCCTTGGCACAAAACTAAACACAGGTCTTAGTTTAGATGGACAATTTAAGCTTTTAGCTCCTCTAAATTCATCTAAAACCAGCAGTTAAGTGCTTAGTTTTGACCTAACCAGCAGGGGTCAGAGTCAGAACAAAAACAACCTAAGGAAGAATGTCACAGAAAGACATCAACTATATAAATGAGCAAAAAAATCAATTGCAGAAATCATGTGTAAATAGCAAACATCTCAATGAATGTATCAAAAAGTACGCAGCTTCCTTTAAAATTATGCCCAAAAATCATTTAGGTCTGAAAGGAAAAAAAAGTCTAAAATAAGGTCGAAAGAGAAAATATTGATAGTCTAATAAAAATAACACAACAAAAATAAAATAATAAAATTATAACCTTGGAGCTGACTGTGGTAGATTATGGAAGATAAAAAAGTTTGATATTCCAAGTGCCTCCTCAAGTTTGAATTAAGAACAAATTCAGGTTATCTTGCTTCCATAAGTATTTATTTTTTCATGGTGAAATTATTCTCTGGAAATAACTTACTTGTTACATCAGTTTTTATTCCTGCAAGCTTCAGCAGAGGTTCGACCTTCTCATAATAGACCTGAGTAGCTTCTTTCTTGTGACTTTGGGGGTTAAGGAGTACTTTTAATGACTTTGGTCTGTTTGAAAAACCTAAGAAGAAAACATAAAGACAAAGTTATCAAATCTCCGTAATTTTTTTCTTTCCCTTTAAAATGACACATAAGTCTGTTAGAATGCAATACACATTTAAATAGTATATGCTATTTTTACTTAAAATTCTTGCAAGAGTATTCCTGAATGTGACATTATTTTAAAACATTTATGTTTTCCTAGCAGTGTGATATATCCCTTTAAAAATAAATCATGAGTTCTAACAAAACATTTATGAAAGAAGATGTTTTAAAAAAGGGAACTTTGTGAATATTAGGCAATGCTTATGTCTATTTACTAAATCACAGATAATATATCAAATGTTCCGTTAGCATTTGTTTCTGGAAAAAAGCAATGAACTATAACAAATAGAAGGGTACATTTCGTCTCCTTGGCTAAATGTGCTCATTAATGGAATTGGGCACCCCAGTGACCCCAGGACTACCAACGCCTGACCTACTGATGAGTCCAGGGCAGAATAGAGTGAGCAGGGCCAGTCAGTGTCAGCACCCACAGCAATGCATGCTGGTAGCTAAAAAGAAGGTTTGGGTCAGAGTTCAAGCCTGAAAAGGGGCCAGGGGAGAAAGAACTCTTCTGGGAATTGGGAAAGCAACGCCTCTCGGCGGGGATCCGCTGATAGTGCTGCCTCACAGTTGGGGCTGAGATTTGATACTACAATTTTCCGGGCTTGCAAGATGCTTATCACTTAGAACCCAGTTGGAGCAGGTGCACAGCAAATTTTCTGTTGTTAGGAAGGGGCAGAGCAGCCAAAAGAAAGCTGACAACCATTTCTTTTATGGTAGGCTGCTCTCAGAGAGCCACATTTCAAGGTTAAAAAAGCAGTTACTAACAGCCATTTTTAATAAAAATCCATGGCTAAGGACAAGCGAAAACTGTCCACGACACGAAAGTCAGGGTTTCATATTTCAAGTAGAGATAAGATTTCATTTCTCAACATATTTGATACGATAAAACATTTTAAGAGCACACACATTTTCGAATTCAGGGAGAGTTTTGAATGAGGAAGCGATAGAGCCAGGCTGAACTCCTTAAATATTCCTGATAAAACTGCACAGGGTCTGTATTTTAGTAAGAAGCCTCTCTCATCCTTCAATCTCCCAGGCTGGAAACCTCAAAACTATGCTTAATGTCTTCCTTTTCCCAGCTCCTACACCCAAATAAGTGCCTAGATTTACAACATGATAGCAATTTGCTTCCAAGTCTCCTACCCTCTCTTGCTATTGCCTTCTGGCTTGGGGCCATTGTACAGGCACCCTGGCTATCCTCCCTTCTACCGCATCTTCCAGCATCACAGGTCTGATCAGTGCTGCATGGTTCAGAAATAGCCATGGCTCAGTGTGGTCTGGGAACAAGCCCAAACCTTTTTAAATGATGTTCAGAGCCCTCCCACTCCCAGTCCTAACCAATCTCCTCTTTCTCTATTTCACATATTCAAGAACTATGAATTGAGCATTTGTGCAAAGGACTGGGAAAAAGGGCTAAGTGATTGGGATGTGGTTCATGAATTAAAGGAGGAAGATGTATCCACACATACAAACAGCATAAGAAAGTACAGACTTGTTAACAGAGAGGCATAAAATACAACAGAAGCCTATGAGAGAATGGTGGTTAGTTCTTAGGGATCTAGAAAAGGCTTCAAGAAAGGAGTATTTAAGTGGGGCTTTTGGCTTATGCTGTTTTCATCACCTAAAATTCCCTACTATATTACCCTTCATCCCACAACTTAGCAAACCAGCAAGAGTAGACATTTTAGATGGTAAAATCTGCCTGAGCAAATGTATGAAGCTAAGAGTAGGGGGTCATATGTTTCATTTTGACTTCCTCATCAAGGTTTAGACCCCTGTAGCTTGGCAAAATACCAAGTCTGCCAGGTCTTCCTTTGTTTAGGCATTCTCTCCTTTCCCTTCTACCCCACCCCCATTTTTGTCAAAATTTTATCATGTTTCAAAGCTCACTTCAAACATCATTTTCTCACCAAAGCCTTTCCCTATCACCAACAGACTCCACCTCTCTGACTTCAAAAAATACTGATGAAAGACCCAATAGCTTGGGACTTCAACTGGCCAACCCTAGGACAACACAAAATGGAATAACGATAGTAATATATCATACAACATTGAATTTTCTAAACACTCAACTCCCTGAGTAACACTGACACAAATCAAACAAATAAAGGATAAAATTGAAATACTCTGTTCTATAGTAGAATAACAATAAAGATGGAAAAATTATAGAGTGAGAAAAATGCTATTTTTAGTCATCGTTAGCATTACCAACTCAGGCAAGAATCATCAATGGATGCTAAAACCATTCAGAGACAGTCAGTTGGGGACAGCATATTTATGTATTCTTTAACTCTTCCCCCCTCGTTACTCTAATTACGAAGGGTAATGCCCTTTAATGAAGACTAAAGACATGATGACTAAATGCAACACATGATTCTGGATCTGGTAAAGAAAAAAAGGAAATGATCATAAAGATTAATATTGCTGTTCTTTAACCAAGAAAAGACTAAGCAGGTAAACCCAGGGCTCACTTTTATTAAAACACAACAGCCAGTATGGGCAACATAGCAAGACCTTGTCTCTACAAAAAAACTCAAAAAATTAGCTTGGCAGGGTGGCCAAGCTACTCAGGAGGCTGAAGGATCACCTGGGCCCAGTAGGTCAAGCTGAGGTGATCCTTGACTGTGCCACAGTACTCCAGTCTGGGCAAAAAAGTCAAAACACACACACACACACACACACCCCAAAACACCAGTAACAGAATAAGAAACATACTTAAAGCCCAGAGCCAAGAGTCAGGTTAAATATCCAGATTAAGTTTACTTTACCTGGTAAATTCATCAGAATACCCTGCCTCATTTCTCAAGCAAGGGCAGTCCACGTAAGGCTGTTACCCCAAAAAAACCCAACTTTTTTCTCCCGTCTTCCTATATTTGTTCATTTATCCACAAATTACTACATTTCTGCTGTGTGCCACATATGATTCTATAAGTTGAGGCTCTATCAGTAAATGAGAAACACCTCTACCTTTATAAAGCTTCCCTTCTAATGGCAGGGAACAGAAAGAAACAAGAGTATGTCAAATGATGATATGTTCTAAATATAAAAATTAAGATCAGTAGTGGGAGAGGGGGAGTGCAAAAGTGAAAGTGACTTCCTAGCCAGAGAAAGTCAGATCACCCAGAGTCTTGTCTTTACAAAGACGTTGGCTTACTCTGTTGAGTAAGAGAGGAAGCATGGTGAATTTTGAGCAATGCAGTCATAGAACCTTATGTGTTAAAAGGAACACTCTGGCTGCTGTGTAGAAAGTAGACACAGTAGGGCCAAGGGCTAACTAACTTAAGAACAGTTGCACTGTTGCAGGTGGGAAATGATTGTGCTTGAACCAGAAGGACTGCAGTGGAGGTTATAAGAAACAGATTCTAGATATATCTTGAAGGAAGAGCGGACAGGATTTGTTGAGTCTTTGGATACAGTATATGAAAGAGAAGAGGCAAGGAGTACTCAAATGTGTGAAGAGTTAAGACAGATAACAACTAGTGATAAGACCTTGTCTCTACAAAAAAACTCAAAAAATTAGCTTGGCAGGGTGGCCAACGTCTTTGTAAAGACGTTGATAGAATTGATCAATTGTAGTCTCAGTGGGACTGAAGGCTTTTAGGAGTTGAGGGAATAAATCAAATGAGCTAGGAAGACTGAAGGCAACAAGTGACAATGCTTGACAATGACAACAAGATCTAGTGCATTGTCATATTCATTAGAAACCCCTGAAGGGTCCCAGCTCCAGTTTTGGGCTTCGTAGTCTAGAATATTATCTGAGAAT
Organism: Tarsius wallacei; assembly: GCA_963574415.1. Classification (NCBI taxonomy): domain Eukaryota; kingdom Metazoa; phylum Chordata; class Mammalia; order Primates; family Tarsiidae; genus Tarsius; species Tarsius wallacei. The sequence goes on from CAUYQG010166384.1 coordinate 34,259, forward strand.
TTATAACAGGCTCCCAGATGCTGTTGATGTTCGTCCAGGCACCACACTTTGAGAACCACTGCTCTAAAAGTATGATTGTGAGGGATGTGAATGAAGTCAAGTGCAGGTCAAGATCCTTGGAGGGGAGCAAAAACTGAGAGAATATCTACAAAAACACATAAAATTGCTATGAAAGTAGTGCCAGAGAGAGTGGCAGTGAAATAGAGTCTATGTTTTCAAGGAGTAAAGAAAATGACCCGGTATTCTGCACAGGACTACCAAAATGAATGCTTGCAAGAGGTGTCTGATGGATTGACCTTCAACACAGAAATTTTCAAGAAAGGAAGGAGAGAAAATGGTCTCGATAAGTGAGGTGGAAGGAAGACATCAAGACATAGACAGCACCTCTACGACCAGTGATATGAAAGGTATGGCAGAGAAAACAGTCACCACCTGGGAGGATTGTGGAGGAAGCTATAAGCTCCTGGAAGAGATTGGTCTTTCTACTGGAGCAAGAAAGAGAGAGAATATTTGAAAAAGAGATTGAAAATATAGGAGATTTTGCTAATGATGATTCATTCATTACAGAGGACAGAGCAAAGTGGTGCCTGGAGTTGAGAAGAGTGGAGGATGGTGTCAGGTTGGGGGAATGCCTTCAAGGAATGGGGATCTAGATAGTGTAGGGCCTTAGGCAGTGAAAAGGTAGAAGAAATAACTGGTTGGAGAGTGAAGCAGTAGGGGAACAGGGTCTTGGCCCAAGCATATAGAGTTCTAAGAACTTGTCTTCTCTTCAGCCAATGTCAAAGCTGAAGAAGCAAAGTTGCCTAGAGCTGACAGACTTCCAAAGTCCCTTTGCCTCTCAGCAGTCCCTGACAGTGCTGGAATCTAAACCCATATCTGCCTGACATGACTACATTCTCCACCATGTGACCTCAGTACAAACATTCTATATTTAAGAACCACATAAAACATGCATGTGGCACAGAATTCAAAATCGCCATCCCCTGATATCTAATTGCAAAACAACCGCTGATATCACTTTGTAAACCCTTCTAGAAATATTATATGCATATAAAAATATGCATGTATGCTCTGTGGCTTTTCACTAGACAGCAGTATCCCAAACACTGTTCTGCATCTTACTTTTTCCTTTTACTATATTTGAAAGATGACTCCATATCACTATATAGAACTCCATGTCACTCTATTTAAAGCTGCCTAGTATTATTTTATGTGAATAAGCCCCCTGGGAATGGAGATTTAGGTTGTTTCCAATCTTTCTTTACTTCAAATAACACGGCAATGCATGTTATTTTCCATCTGTTTGGTGCAAAGTAGACAATGTGCAGGAAAAACTTTTAGAAGTAGAATCATTAAATCAAAGGGTATGCACTCTTGAGATTTATCAAATATTGTTAAATCACTCACTATGGAAACAATTGAAAGTTGTGACCAATAAAAGTGGATGCTTGAGTTAAAGTAACTGGTCTTAAATTTTGACTCTGCCACTTACTGACTGTATGACATTAGCTTACTTAATTTAGCTACCTTTTCTTCAATTTCCTCAACTGTAATACAGAAATAAAAATAGTACCTTTTCCATAGGGCAACTGTGATGACTAAATAAGTAAATGTAAAGTGCTTAGAAAAGTGTCTGGCACATGGTAAATATTCAAAAAGTTTACCTTTTATTATTACCACCAAGTTACACTCTACTGGAAAATTTCATAATCTCATAAACATAAACCCAGTTTATTTTCAAATGTTTTAATCTTCGACAAATGAGAGGTGAAAAATTTTTTCTAAACTCAATTTTAATTTCTCCTGTTTTGAAGGAGGTGGAAAACCTTTGCAGATGTTTAAGAGCTACTTTTATTTTTCCATGAATTGTAAAGTTATGTAACTTGCCAATTCTCTTTGCATTTTATTTGACAGTATTTTGTATAGTGAGAAAATTAGCCTTGTTTGTTACATAAGATACAAATACTTTTCCCAGCGTGTTATTTGTCTCTAATTTCACTTGTAGTGTTTTTTCCATGCCAAAGTTTTCACTTATCTGAACCTACAGTTGAATTTATCATTTCTTTTATGACTTGTGAGTTTTATATCATTTAAAAGTTCCCATTTGAGACATAAAACATATTTTCTTCTAATACTTTATAGTCTCAATTTTATATTTTTCTTTAATCTTGTCTTAAATTTATTTTGATCAAAGGTATAAAATTGGGATTTGAATTAACTTTTTTCTAGATGGTTAGCTACCTGTTCCAAAATCATTTACGGGATAATTCATCTTTTCCTCACAAATTATAAAAGCCATCTTTAGATGTACTAAATTTCTGAATGTGTTTGAATCTTATTCTGAGATTTACTGCTTTATTCATATGTCAGTGCCAGGTTTTAAATATTATAGATTTATGACATGATTTATAGCTGGTAAGTCTGGTCTCTTCTTCCTTATAACTTTCTTTAAAAGACTTTTTCATGTCTAATTTTGCTTATTTTTACACATTATCTTTAAAATAAGTTTGTCTAGCTTAAAAAATGCTTCTAGTATTTTATTAAAATTGTGTTAAATATAAATTATCTTAAGGATAAATAACACTTTTATGATGTTCAGTTTTATTTGTACAGAAACATGGTATATATATAATTAAGTCCCTTGTGTCCTTTGGTACCACATTAAACATTTTTCAGATAAATGTTGAGCAATTCTAGGTTTATCATCTTTTTTGTTGCTATCAATAGGTATTTTCCCCTAAAATTTATCACCTAGCTGGCCTATTAACTGCATATATCAAAACCATTGGTTTTTATGCCTCTTTCAATAATTTTTTCATTGTTCACTGTAGGTTTTTCCTTTATTTTCTTGGACTTTCCAGGTTAACAATTATTTTATCTGCAAACAAGGATAATTTTACTTCTCCCTTTCCAATTATTAGACAAATTCATTTTCTTCTCCTCTACTTGCATTGGTTGGTCCCACCAGAAGTATGTGACTAACAGTGTCAAAAAAGGACACTCCTCTCAGTTCTAGAACTCAGTGAGAATAACTCAGACGTTTCTCCATGTAGGTTTTAAAACATGATGTAGGCTGGCACAGTGGCTCCCATCTATAATCCCAGCACTTTGGAAGGTCAAGGCTGGAGGATTTCTTGAGCCCAGGAATTTAAGACCAGCCTAGGCAGCACGGTGAGACCTTGCCACTAAAAAATACAAAAAGTCAGCCAGTCATGGTGATGGTACATTATCTGTAGTCCCAGATACTCAGGAGGTTGAAGGGGAAGGATTGTCTGAGCCAAAGAAATCGAAGTTGTGGTGAGCCGTGATCATGCCACTGCACTCCAGCCTGGGAAACAGAGAACTCAACTCAAATAAATAAATACATGCATACATATACACATACGTGTGTGATATATACACTTACCTTGTTGATAACATATCCATCTATTATTTTATTAAGAGCTGCTTAACATTCATAAGTTAGACTTATTCGTAGTTTTCCCTTTTTAAATTTGCAATGACAGATGCTGGTATCAATTTTATGCAAGCTCTATAAGTAAAATCTGGAGTTTAGTTATTTTTCTATGCTCTTAGAATAGTTTAAATCGTATTGAAGTTTCTGAGTCCTGAAGAATATAGTAGACATCTTTGTGACAATATGAGTCTGGTACTTTTGTAGGAGTACTAAAAATAAATTCATTTCTTTGGTGGTAATTATTAGACTCTTTAGGTTTTCTGTTTTGGGGGATCAGTTTGGCCAATTTTATTTTTCTAGACAGTGTGTTTATTTATTCCAGCCTGCTGCTAGGAAGCAGCCCCAGTTGCCTCCTGAGTGATAAATATAGTCCTCCTACTGAATGGTAGTAGCAATGTTAGTTCCCTCAATAATTAGAACTCATCATCCTTGCCAGCATAGTATCTTCAATTTTATTGTTTCATTTGTTGGTTCAGTTACATGGTTCAGTAATATGGTCAGGTAATTCTAAATGTCCAATTCAATTGAACAATTGTCATATTCCCATGTGAAAATATTCTTCCTTCATACTAAAACCTTTATCTCAGCCGAGTTCAAAGTTACAGAGGCAACTTTGGAGATATTACAATAAAAGGATTATGCTGTCAGCCTCATTAATAGAGGTACAGTCAGCATTAGGTGTCACCAGACATGATGAAATATGAAGTACACAGTACCACTTATAGTTTTGTCCAAAATACCAAACATGAATCTCATTAAGTCTTCAGATTGAAAATCTAGTTTACAGAAAATGAAGAGAAGAGAAAGAAGAACAAGTAAAGCAAAAATATTGTTCACAGTCACTAGCAGTCAAGTAAGAGACACTTCTACTTTCACTCCTTGATTCACAGACCCCTGTATTCTGTTTATGGAACTAAAAACTAAGGTTTTCCCTCCCAGCTAGAATACAATATGATACAATAGGAACATGGTAAGACCAATGAATCCAAGAGTTGTCAGTCAATTGTCTCACTCTTTTTGATGTGAATGAGTCCCTTGATCAAAAGCAATATTGTATAGGATGTCAATTTATTTGAACAAGGCCTTTTGCAAGGCCACAGATGGTAGTATTGGCAGAAACACGCAAGTTTATACCTAGAGTAAATATTCACAGAAGCAATAACAAACCAGTGACCTTCCATAATGGAAAGGTTCCAAAGTCATGAACCTTCTACCAGGTGGTTGGCTAGTTGCTCTGGTGTATGGTGCCATATCCAGGGATCAAGGTTGATCTGTTTGTTGGTAGAACACTCAGCAATCCAATCAACCCTGGTGAATAGACGTGCTAGTTAAACCCATATGTTTCTCGCATCCCTGTATCAGTGCCACTTTGTTTATACATCCATCACACAAGTCCTGGGGTTGCTCTGTGATGATGCTGATTGACATCTATAGAATGGGGCATCTTGCTTACCTGGTTATTTCCTCATCAGAAGGAATTCTCTTCAGTGAGCACTCACACAAAATATAGATCTCAAATTCTGCTCTTCTGTGAAAGTATACTTTCTGCCTCATATATCCTTGTCACCAATCTTTTTCTTTCAAGATCCTATTTGGCCAAGCTTATAACTGCTGTCCATGCATTGATACATGTCAATCTCTTAGTCATCATTCCTCGTCAACTAATATTAACTGTTTAAAGTTTTTCCAAAGGAAAGATTTCCTTTTTCTATTATTTTTTTAGGAACACTCTTGAGTTGGGTTGTAATACTTTAGTAGCTCATTTTTGTTATATCATGTTATATCACCTCTAAACTAGGTTCCTTTGATTTCCTACCAATCATAGAAAATGTTTCATGAGGCCACATATGTGGAGTGAAGAGAAAAAAAAGCAGTATAGTAATGGTTGTAGGCCACCATTATATTCAAAGTACTAGAGTCATGTCCTCTTGTCCTTTAATAATATTATCTATATAAAACAGCTTCTACACAAAATTGCTAGAATATTTTATGTTTAATGTTTTATTCAAATGAAACCTGATCAACACATATGTCTAATAGACAAGCTCAGACTTAACATACCAAAAACTGAAATTCTTATTTTCTCACTAAATTTGGCCTATTTACAATCTTCCCCATCTCACTAAATAACAATTTCATTTCTCCACTTGCTCAGGTCAGAAACCTCAGTGCCTTACTCTGAACATTGATAATTAAAAATAACTAAATAAGCATTCATCTTTCCTTTTTAATATGCACAATATTTCTGCATAACAAAATTGCCCCAGTTACAGCAGTGACATCCTTTATTTTTTTAATAAAAGAATGCCATTAATTCAGAAGAAAAAAGTAATTGAAGTCAAAAATCTTCATGTGGATTCCCCTAATTAACTAGTTCAAGCAAGGATAACTAATGTATGTTAAAGCCATTAGGTAAAATATTTATTGAGAATTAGATATTTCCTGGTCCCCATGTACCATTCAACAAATTACCTAGTAGTTTCTAATGGAAATATTACAATAGAGGGAACATGCTGTTAGCCTCATTAATAGAAGTATAGTCAGCATTAAGTGTCATCGGATATACTGAAATATAAAATACATAGTACCACTTATGACATAGTCTTGTCCAAGACTATGAATCTGATTAAAGCTTCAGATTGAAAATCCAGTTTATAGGAAATACAGGGAAGAGAAGAACAAGTTAAATGATACCACAAAGAAGCAATCAGATCACGGTGTGGCAGTAGTGCTCTAAGTGTGATCTTCAGAATGACAGCCCAATACCACCTAGCAGCTCATTGAAAAGAGCCAACCCAGACCACCGAATTAGAATTCCTGGGTATGAGGACCACATGTATAATTAAATATAATAAATGTATTAATAAATATAATAAAGTGTAATTAGTTAAATGAATGATTCTTTATTGGACACCGGTTGGTAAAAATAGGTTATAAAAGACATGAAAGACGAGCTTCCGCCATGATGGCGGCCGGGCAGCGTGATCTGTGAGACCTCCGCAGAACAGCACACAGAAAGACTCGGACTCTCTCTCCCTGGGAGCCTGCTCCCCACAAGGAACTCGGCCACTGACACCGCAGAGACATCACACAGCACAGCAGACCAGCAGTAGAAGAGGCCGCCGCCGCTGCCGCCGCCGCCGATCATCACAGCAGGTGGGCGGCTCGCGGCCCCCCCCCCCATGCCACTGCCGCAGCTCAGCCCCACCGCCGTGAGCGGCTAGGCCTGGCTCGGCCCGCCGCTGCATCCACGAGTGGCTCGGCATGGCCTCCCTCCACCCCCCCACCCCCCGCCACCATCGCCGCCGCTACAGCTTGGCCCTGCCCCGCCACCACTGTGGTCCTGGAGCCGTCACTACCTCCGCAGCCTGTGCCTGAGGTGATCCACCCCTCCACACAGGATATGCTGAGGCTAAGATCGCTGCTGCTGCCACTGCCACCACCACTGCCGCTTTGACTCCCGGGTGAGCCTTGGACCTCCTCCTGTGAGTCCACTCCCGACTGGCCCCCACTCAGGCTTCGCCCCCCTCGCGAGACAAGCTACTGAGATAAAGACCACCTGGAGCCTGAGACAGCACCACCTGCTGGCGACTCAAGGGAGCAAACCTACAACCCCACTGCATGGCCAGATTCCAAAGCAGTGGGAAGAGGGCTTCAGATTATCCACACACCTGTCAGCAGATACCAGATACCAGGACCTGCGGATACAGTTTGAATCATAGCTTCCCCCCATAGG